>APFE030358152.1:45004-103065 GCA_000404065.3 Pinus taeda | reverse complement strand
AAAATCAAGATGGTAGTCCCGGTTTTGGGATCCAGTGGGAAATCTCTGTGTATACATGTTTTATGTGTTATGCTCTCGCATTTTTATTTTTCCTGTGATTTAGAATTCGTATGCATGTAATTTCTATACGGGGTTAAAACCTACACATTTATGGCATAACTTCCTTCATTCACCTATAAGAGGACCACTCATCTAAGTGATAAGGGGCTGGAAATTATTGAATTATACGGAGATGCTATTAGTATGAGACTTGAGTTGATTGTAGGTGTTGTAATGATGTCAAAGTGTCTCTCTTGTTATGAGGAGAGGATGGGATTGAACTGGAGGAGTGATGCTGAATCGAGCAATGGGTTGTAACTCTTCCTTTTACTAATAAAGTGTTCAAAGATTTTTCCATATGCCTGTGTTATTCATTGATTCTTTCATATGTTTATCATGTACTTGATTGCGTGCTATTTTTAATCAATAGATCATTATCATATGATTTGATGGGTTCTTATTTCTATCTATGTGTAGGTACTTCTCAAGTAGCTTAAGTACTGGAAGGAGCGACAGAATCAGTCAAGGGAGATAAGGAACAAGCGAAAGCTACAAGTAGGTTTCTCTGTTCTCTTATTTAATCTATTGCTTATATAAAAGGTAGAGAATACTTTGAACTATTGTTATAGACTTAGCTCCTAGTCTATGGGCTTAAGCGTTTAACAGTAGACACTAAAACTTCCCAAACAAATTGGTGACTCTGCTGGGGAAGATCACCTTTCCTAGTAGCTTATCCACCTCCTTAGACACCTTGACGTACTTTAATTGTTGTAATTCAGCCTTTTGCATTGAATTTTGGTCAAAATTTGAGGTTAGATGAATTTTAAGTGGCCTCACAAGAATCAGTGCAGGCTAGCCTTAGAGATAGTGCTCTGCAGCAGAGTTAGGTCTTTTTTGACCTGTGGTGATTAACCTTGAAATATTTCAATCAGTGCAGTTGGGCCCTCTTTGACCTGTGATGATTAGTGCAGTCAGGCCCTCTTTGACCTATGCTGATCAATCTTGAAGTCATTGAAGTCAATGCAAGCTTTAGTGAGAGACAATGCTCTACAGTGCAATTAGCCCCTCTTTGACCTATGTTGATCAACCTTAGGTCAAATTCCCACCTTTGAATTGAGTTTTTTCCAAAATTCTTCTGATTGCTTGCTTCCTGAATGCCAATGATGTCATGTCTCAGAAAATAGATTTTCATATCCTTAGCCAACCCTACTTTGATTGGATTGATTAATGTTTCTTTAATGTTTTCCTTGTCATTATCAGTCTATAGTCAAACTAAGAATATATTTGATTGATCTTTTTTGAAAGAAAGTGTCGTAAAATCATCTTTTTCTTCAAAAATTGAATTGTTGTAAAGTCTTCATTCATGAAATATCGATTGATTGATGTGTGCATATGATTAGTTTTTTCATTGAAAGTGTGATAATTCCTCATTTCTTTGAAAACAAAGTGTCATAGAGTCTTCCTTTCCTTGAAAAGAAATTGTTGCAAAATTTTCATTTTTATGAAAAGAGTTTATTGATCGATTGTGCATTAGTTTTCCTTTTTGTTCATTCACATTAAGGGAATAAAAAAGAAATACATGCATTTTGCATTATATATATTGTAGTTTGTGAATGCTTTAAAGGAATAGCTAGGGAAATTGCATTAGATGTGCTCTTTTCTCTTTGTCAAAGATCTGATTGCTCTATCCCTACTAGCTAAGGATTTTCATTGTTAAAACTGAATGGAAAGAATGCTTATCATGATAACTGCATTCCTAGGAATTTCAGAATACATCACATGGTGAACTTGAAAGGCAAATTCCTAAGCAAGATCAACTTAAAATAAACATCAATTTACCTAATGGAGCATTGTCATTAACGAGAACATTTAGTGGTTCTAGGCTAGAGACGTGTTCCGATGTTGTTAAACAAAACAGTTGTCACTAACTTGTCTGCAATACATCCCGAGTGTGATACCTCATTCCAGGTACGTGAGTATGTTGTAGCTCCTCCACGTACCTTAGAGTATATAGGGTGGTGTTACAGTACGAAAAGTATATGGGAATGCTCTGACCGTGCGATTTTTCATTAGACAACGCTTATATGGATTGGGCCTCCATGTACCTTTGGGTATATATGGGAGGACAACACTAGGTTGCTATCCATCCTTAGGTAACCGAGTCGTCTGCCTTGTACACTGTGATACACCGAACACAACATTCAGGGAGATTGCCTGCCTGTACTTCTTGGTTTGCCAGGAGGTATTCTGCAGTTCACAGTTGCTTGGTAAACCTTTTGCTTAGATTATCCCTCTTTCATTTTGTTATGTTACTTCGATTAAAATAAATTTAATTTACCACGGATAACATCCTCCATGGTCAATCCTTAGTTGATCTTAGGTTGAAACATATGGCAACAAATCTGGAGTCCACCGATCAAGGTATTCCTTTGGATGGGAATCCTACTCCTTTTCCTCCTTTCAGAAATATTGGTGCTCCTTATATGGCTACATTTTCCCTCCCGATATTTACCATTGGCTTGCCAATATGGTTGTTTTCAACCTCCTTGGTTCAAAATGTCGTGATTTCTCCGCAATCAAGTACACCTCCAATTGGACAAAATCAACCTTCAGTTGATCCTAAAGTTGATCCTTTACCTTCTTCCTCATTTCTTTCTTCCTCCCCTTCTTCCTCTTCGCCTAGTGAAATTATTGGTACTAGTAACCAAGTGGCTATGAAGAAGAAAAAAGGGAAGAAGAAGAAGAAGAAGCAAATTCAAAAAAGGGGAAACCAAGCAACCATTGCTTTGAATGCAACATCTAATGAGAAATCATCCATCAAGCCTCACAAAGTTCGATTTCCATGCAAACTTTGTGCCGGATGTTAGAGCCTAAATCTACCTCAAGCTAAGAAAGGCAGGTCTAGGGTAACATCAAACCACGCTTAACCTGGTAGCTAGCCCTACCGGGTCTGGAGAGGGCTATCTCCTTGTCAATCACAGGAAAATATAGAGAGTTAGGCTTGAGATGACAGAAATAAAGACTAATTTTAGGCTAGGTATATGCTCAGAGTAGTTTTATTGAATTTTATGTTGGTTTGCTCGATCAAAAGTGAAAGGCAATTTTGGGTCTGGGGAATGGACTCAGTCTTGCAGAGGTTTCTGTGGGGCGAGGTAGGAAAATTCTTTAGTACTTTGAAATAAGTGAAATGAAAAGTATTTAGACTAGTGAGGAGCTGAAGAGGGCATGAAATTATCAGGAATCCTCTTCAAATAGTAGAAAACATATAAAACTAAACAAACCCTAAGGTAGAGCACTGCAACATCAATGAATTCTACCTTTATACTTGATTCATTTAGTTAAGCTGAAAAGAGAGAGATAATGACAAACATAAACATATGATAACTTGAATCACAGAAGGAAAAACAATACTAAGTCACCTTTCCACAAGAATCCACAAAATGCTGCAAACCCTGGTCTATTTCCTTGCCAAACTGCAGAGATGAATGTACAATGATGCTCAAAGCTTTCACAAGAGTCCAACCTTTACAAATGACTGAAGAAGTACTAGATATAGGAAAAAAACAATCCATGCTATCCTTTAGGGGTCAAATTCATGAGTTTAGGAGCCGTTTCAACAAGATCTAAACTAAGAACTGAAAAATAGGCAGTGGAACAACGTGCCTCTAAAACCTAGGAAACTTATTCATTAATTTCAAAACCACCTATACATGATGTATCTACCTCCATGAGTGAATTTTTATCATTTTTACATCAAAGTCCATAAATTTACATCATGATTTTTACCATGAGAGAGGAAAAATAAAACTGAGAAAAAATTAGGCAAAAAACAGAGTTTTTTTTGGCAAAAATGGCACTTTTCCATCTTGTGCGTAGCGCCACTTTTCCTGTGCGTAACGATTTTTTCTAGCCGATTTTGGAAGCCTTCCCGTGAACCAAATTTGCTCCAAGTGGGTGTGTTGGAAAGGTCTATATATCTACTTTCTTGAACAAGTTGATGTTTTGAGTTTGGTGTCCATTTGCCCCTACCAAAATCAGTTCTCCCAACACTACTTCCTGTGTGGCCAAAAAGGGGTAGAGGGAGAGGGCATTTTTGAGGTGTTTTTGACCCTTTTTGAGGCCCAAAACTTGACAAATTTTTTTAGTAATTTTTGGGTATTCATAATTTTTCACAAGGAATCCAAAAATGTAGAGTTTTCCTCCAAAGGAGTTTCCTAGCAAAAGCGAGCGCCAGATGGCGCTACACACCAGGTAGAAAAACCTATTTTTTCCTTCAAAATTTCAAAATTGTCAAAAAGTGTGCCAAATTTCTTCAAATTTGGAATGAGTGACCTGTATTAAGTACTATTTTGGGCCAAGGAAGCTTTAGCCAAGATCTTGAGCTTATCTTTCTCTTTCTTTCTCCTCAACGTTTTCCTCAACTTGGCTTTTAGGCTCCTTATTCTCGCTTTGCAAATCTTGTTTCTTGCCAAATAATGAAAAGCCATGTGCCTCAACATATTTTTCTCCTTATTTTCTTTCTCAAGTAGCTTCTCCAAGTGCATATTTTCCCTCTCTAGCCAAGATTCCTAGTCAGCATCAACCTCTTGCTCAAGCGGTGTCAATTTGACTTTCCTCTTCTTTGTTGCTTGCCGGGTTTCCCTTATGTTTTGCAGCTCCATGATTGTCTGCTTGTCCTCCAACTGTTTGTTCCATTGCTCAAGGTAATTTATGATCCACTTAGCTCTTTCAAGGTTAAGAGATAAGTCATGAATGTCAGCTTCTTGTTCTTTGATGATTTCCTCGAGTTTTGAACTTTGGGAGCTCAAATCAGAGTCTTCATCCTGAATCAGAATGAAATCTCTCTCTTGACCTTCAGAAGGCCCCTAATCATGCAATGGCTATTTACCTTTGTCCTATACCTGCTTTGCTGAAGAAGAAGGCAAAGCCCCTTTCACACCAAGTGAAGATAGCATTTGCCTATGGTCTAATGCAGGAAACGAGATCCCTTCCACCCCAGGTGGAGATAGTACTCGTTTGGAAGCTGCAAATGGCCTCCTTGTCCCCTTTTGATAAGCGATGAATACTGACACACTAGTGGTTTGAGTCTCATGAGCCTCTTGCTGATTTGAAGGCCCTCCTGCCTCTTGAAACACTGATGAGGTCACTTGAGGGCTTTTGAAAACCTCATGTGAAATTAAATCATCCCATGAAACATTCAGCAAGCTCAGTTGATGCAAAACCACAATCTTGATCAATGCAAAGTGATAAATGCTGTTGTATTGTTGATGAGGAGATTTTCTTTGCACCAATGTGGTCATTTTCTCAATATTTCTACATATGTAATAGGGAAGGTTCATCATCCTCACTCTAGTGAAATGCATTAATAGTCTAACATGATAGGTGTACAAGTGAGAAAATCTCCCTTCACAGCTAAAGTATTTGATAATGAGCTTCATGAGTGGAGCAGAAGTGTCCTGTAGGTATCTAAAAGGGAAGACCCTACTGATTTGCTTCTGATAGCTAGCCTTGATATAAGGCTCATAATTTTCTTTGTCCACAAGCTGTCCTTTGTTCCACTATTCACCCACATTTGAAATACTTGTTTCTTCAGCTATAGTTTCAGGTGTCAAAGTGAAGGTAACACCTGCTAAATTGACCTGGCCATTGTGAAGATGGAGAACAAAAAGTCTAGCAAGCTCATGGTGGTATTTCACTCTTTCCACCATCTCACAAAACTGGTAGCAAGACTGATGTTTGAAACATGCTACTGCAAGAGGACAAGCCAATAGCTCTGTGAGTGTAGTGGGCTCCTCCCGGATGTGCTTTCCTCCCTTATGTGGTTTTCTTGGTGCATGGATCTCTTGGGAGGAATCAGGGATAGGATGAGTGTTAATGAGAGAGGAAAGGGAAAATGAAATGAGGGAAATGTAGTGAAGGGGAATGAAACAATGATGTAGGGGAGCAAAACAACAATAATGACAAAATTGCAAACCCTAGACAGTTTTTGTAATGTAACTGTGTAGAAAACTAGGGTTTGAATTTTCACCTATCAAAACACCATCAATGAGGAGTAAATCTCATAGAATGGCAAAGTGGAATGTTTCACTTAATTTAGGAATGAAGCTTGCAAAGATTTGGAGCTTGGGAAGGTCGATTTGGTGAAATTTAAGCTTGGAAGGAAGTGACTGCTTCAAGACACAGGTGCACCACACTCGTTCACTTCTCTTTGCAAATTCTACGCTCTGTGCACCGCGCTGACCAGGTGTGCCGCACTAGGAAGCTTTGCACAATTTTGCTACGATTTTCTCCTTTTGCACCTTAAATCACGATTTTGCTTGTTCACTCTCTCTTTAACATGAAAAATGAAGTCTTCAATACAAAAACACTTGATATACCCATTGACTTTAATTTTTCATTTAAAAGAACCCACTTTTCTAATGTTTGCTTTTCACTTGTTCTTTAAAAACTCTGTTTTGCAGTTTGGCTCGCTTTTTGGCCTTTGATGGACTAATGCTTTGAATTTCTTGTCTCTTTTGCATGATATGGAGTGCAGGAGTTTGGCAAGGTGACTAGGGCTGCATTTCTAGACTTATTACATATAGGAAAATAAAATTACATGAAATTTTATACATAAAAGAAAAAACTCTGTGTTTCCACAAAACAGGGTTTTGAGGAAAAACCAATCACTGAGCATGTTATTTTTGAAATTTTTAATGTTGAGACCTTATTGACCTCCTCATGTGCCTGCTCACCATTATTGGCTTTTATAAGACTATGAGGACAAACCCTAGACCTAATGAAACTTGAAAACCCTAAAATGACTTCTGCAACTGAAATGAAATAAAAAATGACAGCAAATGACTTATACATTTGGAAATAGGCTAGCAGATGAAAAGCATGAGGGAAATTGACAAAGAACCACTACCATCAGATGATCCATGACCTAATGGAATGCAGCTGATTAGATGAGACACCTAAAATGCATGCAAAGAGAGAATTTTGATCACTGATGGAGGGATGAAGATACCGACACTAACACGGGAGACCATCATCTTCAAATTGTCCTGATATTCCTCAGGTATTAGAAGAATGGTCTTCCCATTCACATCATCCTGTGTCATCAACGTCTGGAGATCGTGCTAGTGACACACCATCAACTAGTGGTAGTAAAGTTCATGGAAAAAAGGGTAAAGTTAAGTTTCCCTGTAGGTTATTTGAAGGGAATCACCCCATTCACCTTTCTCCCTATCTAGATGAAGCCAAAAAAGTGTTGGATAACCCTCCTTCTTCACCGCAACGATTTCCATCTGGTTACGGTAAACTCTCCTTCAATCCTTCACTAGTTGATGAATTGACTGACCAAAATCAACCGTCGGTCAAACCCACTCTCTCTGAAAGTGAATCTTATGAGTCTATACCTGACCCAAATCAACAGGCCAAGGTAATGGTTGACTCGATTTCACCTTTAGTAAATCATACCTTTCCCGAAGAGAGTGAATATGATACCACTCGAGTTCTTTTTATTTCTCCAGATTCAAATGAGCTTGGGGGTAATCCTCCTGTTCCATCAAGATAGGAGGAAAATCCTCTCGCTCTCGTAACTCAAGGGGTTAATTCTCGCGTTCTTATGGTACCCCCTCCAAGTAGTCTAGTCACTTCCTTTGATTAGAACCGACTGGCAGGATTCCATCTTCCTTCTTATGTGCCTTTCCAGATCATAGTACAAGTTTGTAATATGATTGTATCTGGCACTATTATAGATGAAGGTGCATCAGTGAGCATCCTTTCCTCAACTACTTGGCAAGCACTCGGTTTGCCGCTGCTCGTACCATTTACCTAGAATCTGTTGGATTTTAACAGAGGAACCAGTTGACCGTTAGGGATCCTCCCTCAGTTACCTATTACTTTGGGAGGAAAAATCATTTATCTAAACGTGATTGTAGTCCCAGGACCTTTAGATTACAATTTACTTCTTGGGCACAACTATGTTTATGGCATGGGAGCTATTGTTTCAACACTCTTTCGAGTGATTTGTTTCCCACATGAAGGCAGAATTGTCACTGTTGACCAACTTTTATTTCTCGGTCCAAATATGGCTCCTAGTCAACCATCTTCCCTAAATGGTCCTTTTGTACCAATGGTATCATCCCCGCCACGAGTTAATTATGTGGTAACCTGTTCCATACCTACATCAACTGACAATCAATTCAATGATGTTGTACATCATGTACCTGGGGAATTGGAACCAAATCTGTCCTTCATGACCTCTTATGAGTTGTGATCGAATATGAGGATAGTTCCTTGTCTTGTGTTAACCTCGTTAAAAAATGAAATAAGGAATATGAGGATAGTTCCTTGTCTTGTGTCAATCTCATTAAAAAATGAAACAAAGAGTATGAGGATAGTTCTTTTACTGTGTCAACCTCGTTTAAAAAATGAAACAGGTCCATGAAGATGGTTCTTTTATTGTGTCAACCTCACTAAAAAATGAAACAAGTCTGAGGATAGTTCTTAGTCTTGTGTCAACCTCGTTAAAAAATTAAACATGGAATCTAAGCAAAGTTCCTTGTCTTGTGTCAAGCTCATTAAAAAATGAAACAAGGTCCCCTAGAGCAAAGTTCCCAGTCGAGTCTTTCACTGATCTCATAAGCAAACCTTCATTCCATCCACCTGATAGCCATGAGTAGTCTACTTAGGTGAATTTAATGAAGCTTGGGGGGCATGCACCTAATGGTAAACTTAAGTTTCCCTATATGTTATGTGAAGGGAATCACCGCATTCACCTTTGTCCATATCTGGACGAAGCCAAATAGGTGTTGGATAAATGTCCTGCTACACCACAGCGACTTCCATTTGGCTACAAAAGACTCTCCCTTTCATCATGTTAGGGACATGTAAACTGAACCCAAGCATATTTTTTCCTCGTTTCAAGCTTGTGTAAAAAAGAAACCAGTTTCATCAAATTTTTTTCCTCGTTTCAAGCTTGTGTAAAAATGAAACTAGTTTCAAGCATAGTTTTTCATTTCAAGCTTGTGTAAACATGAAACTGAATCCAAGCATAGTTCCCTATTATTCAAGCTTGTGTAAAAATGAACCCATTTCCATTTTAACCCTTGTGATTTCCATTCTATCAGATGAGCCTTGGTTTTTTCATTCCATCACCACCATCCCTTTGGCCGATCATACGCTTTCACTTGGTTGTTTTACCTTTTTTGAGGAACAGTTGCAATGAGTGGTATTATTAGCGATCATCTTCACATAGATCAACATGTTTTCAGAAGTTCCAACATCACCGGAACCAACTACTACCCTAGAAACCACTCGTTCCTAAAAATGGAGTCCTCTTTAAGCTCTTTTCAAACTCTCTAAATATGAAAGGATTTCCGAGCGCTTGTCTTTTCCGGCTCGTTAAAGGATTGGAAACGATATCTCTCCTGTATTGTTTTATGCTTTTTCAGACTTGAGATATTATTTTATGAAAAATAACTTGTGGAGTTTCATTTTTGTCCCTTTCCAAACTCTCTAAACATGAAAAGGAATGAGTTATATTTGTCATTAATCTCGTTAAAAACATCAAATAGCGACAAACTTGTCCATCTAGACAAGACCGAGTTTCACCTTTGCTAGACTCGTTAAAACATCAAATAGTGATGGATTCACCCAAAGGGTGAAACTATCAACATGCATATGTTACCCTCCTCAAGCTTGATTAAAAATAAAGAGGTACGGGCCAGCAATGACTGGGGAAAATTGGAAAAAGGGAAAAAAACTTTATGGTAGCAAGTCGCTCTTGGACATGACACTTTCACCTCATTACCATGACTATGTGGGTTGGGTCATTCAGCTTGATGGTTATCACACTGTTGGTCTATCATACCATCCATTACTTTATTGTGGGTCAATGCTACCAATTCATCTTAATGTCACCGACATGTTCAAGATAAGTCATTTAGTTCAAAATTCATACTTTGCAATACTGTAAACCTTCATTTTCATGACCACCATTCTTGAACCTTCTATCATTAGTCGATTCTCATCTCCAAAATCATTTACCTCATTTCGTGTCGTTGACGTGGGATACATCAATGCCCTCCTGCGATGAGTCGCTTCTTGTCGACATCAACACATTATCCAAGAAGTTGACTTACAAACACCCCTTCGGTACCTTGAGGCTTGCATACATTAATGGCAGGTTTCTCGCTTTCGACGATAGGTTAACATCATTGGCCTTCAACCAAAAGACTTTGTATGGTGTTCAACATCAAATCATTATTTACACCATGTGAAATGTACTGTAGTACCTTGAGGGTCATTTTCATTATCGGTGATTCCTCTTGCATTTGTTAATGACTTACATCATTGGCTGGTAATCGGATGATGTCTTCCCATGTTTGATTTGAGAACATCTATTCACATGGTTAGACTTGTACTTGAGTGAAAGGTTGAACGAGATTGAAGAGCTTGGATCTAGTTTCATCCATCCGAGCTGCAATATTTTCAGGAGTACTAAATCAAATGTACAACGACCTTACATTCATGGTCATCCATTTATGGGTCTATATATGTAGACGACTATATTTGTACATGTAATGAAAGTTTATAAGCTGAGAATGGGTATGCCTTCCCTTAGTTATTTCAGGAGAAAAATCAAATTATCATGATATATGTATTGTAATTGATGCAGGTCACCTTCCATTTCGAAACCTCCTCTCCTCATGATAAAGCATTTCACTCGATATATATATTTACGACTTCATGCTTTAGGGGGCAATTGTTACAGATCCATTTGGGCACATCAACCCCAACTAACATATCAATACTATTAGGGCCGATCAAACCCTAATACAATTGTAACATGCCCTAAAGAAGTCATCCAGCAGAGTGCCTAGCTTCCCAAGAAGTTCCATCACTGAAATCATCCAAAAATTGCCTCTAAGAAGATCAACGCAGGTAGACCTTCATTAGGGTGCACTGCAATGAAAACCATACACTGACAAGGTGCCACGCAGCGTACTTGGTCCCTCTTTGGCCTACACTGGGAAAATTTGAGAGAATTTCTGTGAGGGTTTGAAAGATTCCTCATCTATTGGGTGCCTCTAGAAGTTTCTCAAGGCTATCCACTCCTTTGAGTTCATATTTGGATGAGGAAGGGAGTTAAGGAACACCAATCTCTTTATCCCTTCCTCCATGGAATTGAATTCTAAGTTTGGGAGGGCATTCATTATCACCATTTATGGCATAAATTCCTTCATTCACCTATAAGAAGATCATTCATCTAAGTGATCAGGGGCCGGAAATTATTGAATTATAGGGAGATGTTGTTAGTATGAGACTTGAGTTGATTGTAAGTGTTGTAATTATGTCAAAGTGTCTTGCTTGTTATGAGGAGAGGATGGGATTGAACTGGAGGAGTGATGTTGAATCAAGCAATGGGTTATAACTCTTCCTTTTACTAATAAAGTGTTCAAAGCTTTTTCCATATGCTTGTGTTATTCATTGATTCTTTCATATGTTTATCATGTACTTGATTCCATGTTATGTTTAATCAATAGATCATCATCATATGCTTTGATGGGTTCTTTTTTATGTTTGTGTGCAGGTAATTCTCAAGTAGCTTATGTATAGGAAGGAGTGACAGAATCGGTCAAGGGAGATAAGGAACAAGTGGAAGCTACAAGTAGGTTCTCTATTCTCTTATTTTATCTATTGTTTATAGAGAAGGTAGAGAATACTTTGAACTGTTGTTCTTGACTTAGCTACTAGTCTAGGGGTTTAAGAATTTATCCATAGACACTAAAACTTCTGAAAAAAATGAGGCCAAGGTGGAGGAGGGCCTAGAAGAGGTCACAAACAACTGATATGTTACCATTGCGGAGGGCTAGGATGTTATGCCCACGATTGTATGAATCCAACGTGACCTTCATGCCTGTATTGCACATTGTTTGATCATGAGATGGAGGATTGTCCCACACTGATAGTGAGGTTGCATGATAAAGGAGCACTCCAACCTACCCTAACTCAGAACCTGCAAATGATGAGGTCTGAGCCGCATGAGGAAGACCCTAATGTGAATATTGTGCTCCGAAGTGGAATTACGACAGGGGATGACAAAGGCAAGCAGCTTGAAGAAAGTACTTGGGTTCGCAAGGCTTCAACGAAGGAACCAGAGTTTGATTTCGAGCATGCTAAGGAAACCTTCATGGAAGCCAAGAAGAACTTCACTGATGCCTCCACTTCAGGAAGTAAAGACAGTCTAGAGTGGGAAATGGACCCATCGATGCTCACAACATTCCTAGAAACATGCATGAAGATGTTGCACGAAAGCAAGGCTGTAAAGGGGTTGTAGGAACTCATAAATATATGTGTTGGGACCATGCTAAGAGAACCATGTGTAGTCCAGAAGCTCGGAAAGCACACAATGCGAACGGGAAGGGAAATGAGATTGACCGCGCAGATTGGGGAGTATGAGATGGACCAAGTGATTCTAGATCTAGGATCAGACACGAACATTCTTCCTAAGCAAACATGGGAGCGCATGGGAAGACCAATGCTGCAATGGTCTCCTATCCAGCTATGAAAGGCAAACCAGCAAAAGATCCTACCTATGGGGAGATTGTAGGGAGTCACAGTGGATATTAAAGGAGCAAGTGCGCTAGCAGATTTCGAAGTGATAGAGATTGTTGATGATAGAAATCCCCACCCCACGCTATTAGGAATAGATTGGGCCACTAACATGAATGGGGTGATAAATCTGAAGAATCACAAGATGATTTTTGAGAAAAAATCTCTGTGTGTAGTAGTACCTTTGGATTCTGTAGAAGGATCGTGCTACATGGAACTGGTGCCTGACTACGACAAAAATGACGATTTGGACTACATCTACAACATAACTGCGTGAGAGAAAGACTTGGTAAACCCAACCATGGATGGATGAATCTCATGGGAGCACGAAAGCTCCTGCACATCAGATTTCGATGAGGAGAAAGAATGATGGCAGAACCAGTTACACGAGGTAACCACGCTAAACTGTAACATGATGATGAGATCGTTGTGCTACGTATCAATGGAGGTAAGGGATCTACCTATGTATGATGGGTTAAGTGAGGTGGATGATTTCTTGAATAGATTTGAAAGAGAAGTGCCGGAATAACAACGTTTTGACACTTTGAAATGGGTACTACACGCTACACCTGCAAGGTGGTGGGGTACGCACCAAAGAATCTTTGAGGACTGGCACAAATGTACGATAATGATGTGCAGGCGGTTTGGGAAGCCTCAGATGTGATTAACAAACAAGATTGTCAGACGAAACGATCTGCGTGCCCACCTATCCAAGTGGATACAGGCACATGGTACAAAACCTACATGGATGCATACAGTCTTCGCATTAGAAGACACGGTCAGTAAGCAGGTGCGGGAGAGGAAATGGCACAAAGAACCCCTCTGGTATGGAAAGACCAAGTACACAAATGGATATCCATGTAGAAGCCTTTAACGAAGTATGTGAAGCACTGAACAAGGTCCACAATGCACAGTGGACTGACTGGGACTTGTGCGTACCAGTGGGTCTATGGGCTTATAGAGCTGCGTGCAAGAAACTGACAGTGCAGGCACCTCCAAGTATGGAGTATGAAGTGAACATTGTAATATCCATAGAGCATGAAATGCCTAGTCTAAGCATGGCAGCACCGACAGATACGACGGTTCACAAAGCCTTGGAAGAAGGGATCACACAGTTGAATGAAGCAAAACGCTTGGGACCCAAGGAAGAAATCCAATAGGGTAATTTTAGGCTCCAAGAACTTCGTAAAGAAAGGGTGTGATTAAGGGAGAAAAGTGGTCTGGTGGAAGAGGAAATCAAGAAGCTTAAGGATGAGATAAAGAAAAATTTTCTCGATAAGAAGATCAGGGTGATAAAACAAGGTGTGCACGATCATGTTGACAAATTTGGGGACTATCGCCACAAATTGATCAACCTGATGCCTTGGATTGGACCACATATTACTAAACGGACCAACCATGGTGGCACGCTACAGATAATAGGATGCGCGACACTGCCAGTAATGATACAAACTAGGTATGCTCTAGGAAAAGTGATAGATAACTACATGAAACCCTATACAGGTAGCCTGGCCACCTAACTAACTGTAGGAGTTATAGTCTTAGCGCTCTAGGAAGTTGAAAGGAGGCGCGAGACTATAAACTACTATGCCCAGGAGCTGCACAGTTTTGGAGCTACGCGGAGGAGTGAGGTATCACAAGGTTCGCGACCGTGCAAGGGGGTTGTGCTGCCATGCATGTTTTCTGGAAAGTGATCATTGGAGTCACTATTCACGATGTGATGCTTGACTTGAGACAAAATGGAGCAGGCGAAAAAGAATTTAAGATGCGATTTATGGGCAAGATTTGGGAAAATCTACCACCAAAGGAGCATTAATGAACCAGATTTGTGGGGAGCAATCGAATTCAAATTCAAAAGCCGCTATAAATCACAAAGGGTTGCCCAACAAACAACACTTGGTCATTTGCAAATTGAGCTATTGTATACCCTTCGTATTATGAGAAGAGCCCTATTTTCCTTATACCGAGAATTGATTGAGCCCCTCATTTTGTGAGTGATAGATTTCTGGACTGACATGATGACCGCATCTGAGGAAGTTATGGAAGTTGTAGAGATGACCATTGAAGATGCCACGCAGGCCCTGACTATGGGGGATGCCCTTGGAGGCGCTAGGATTATGGCAGAAATCCCTAAATCACCATGCACGCCACGGCCAAAGAAAGACAAATAGTTGATGGTTCCCGTACGTGTGTCCCCACGAACCTTGCTGTGCACTAGGCTAATGATGGAGGAAAAGGGGAAAGTCGTTAATGTAGAAATTGATGAGAAGGAGGAAGACCTAGAGGACCTTATCATCGAAGAAGACGAGGATGAAGGCATGGAGGAAGAAATTGAGCCTGCGCACCCTCTAACAAAGCTGCCCGCCTATATCCCCCCATGGAAGGGTAAGGCAAAAGTGCCCAAGGATCTCGGCGAGAGAAAAAGCTCTCTCTAGGCCCAGCTCCTCCTAGACGACATCATTTTTGAGGACATGCAGCTGGGATGGGTGCCTAGCTTGAAATTTGAAGCTTGGGATCTTGCTGACCATGAGAAGTTCCCTCACCTAGAGATTGCATAGCTCATGAAGCCCAAGAAGAACACCGCAAGAAGGGTTAACAAATTAGAACCACAAGAGTGGTTGCGTAGAGTGGAAAAGGCAAGGTTCCTAAACCTGCTCTGGGTGCTGTATCTCCATTGCGCCCCAATAACAATTTTCGTCATCAGGCAGCTGCTCTTCCTGGTGCATGGTGGGTGTTTGTGGCTAGAGGAGCCCATCCCCATCATGGAACACTTGATTCATCACATTACGCGGCTTCCATGCAAAGGTGAGGACCTCGTAGACATCTCGGAGGGGAAGATAAGCGACTTGTCCATGGCGGAGGCCATGAAGAAGAAATACAAGCTGGCAAAGAAGAAAAGGTGCTACACAATATCTAGCATCAACAACAAAGCCATCAAAGCTGTGACCCAGATACTAGCAGGTAAGTTCATGTGGAAGTGTCGTGCAGATGAGGTACCAGCGCCAGTGGTGGCACTTGCTAAGCAGTGCGTGAAAGGGGGTCCAATTTAACCTTGTCCGAGTTCCTTTGCAAGGAATTCCTAGAAAATTTCCACAAGGCCCAAGAATAAGGGAAAATGTACCACTATGCATGGCTTCTACTATCCACAGTGCTTGTGGCAAGGGAATTGTCGAAGGATAGTCAGTTCCCCACAATTGATAGAGATCTATCGGAGGCCGCAAAGTACGATTCGCTCTGGGCCACAAAGGAGGCAAACAACTGCGACAACAAGATATTTTGGTTGTTCATGGAAATGAACTTCAGAATGGGGATTAACCAATAGTCAGGGTTATCACCCACCATCTACAACAACCTGCAAAGTTTTGTAGAGTTTAAAGTGGACGGCCACAACATATACATCAGAGTGTGCAAGGACCCTGCTAAGAAATGGAGTGATCTACCCTTTGTAGCCATAGATGATGTAATTTTCAATGTACTGGAGACATGACCGCTGGAGTGGCGCACCCCAGACATCGTGGCAGTGGATAATTCTGTTGTACAGAAAAGGAAAGAGGAAGCCAAACTGTGCATGGCACAGTTGGCAGAGAAAAGAAGGCAAGAAGTAGAAAAACAAAAAAGTAGGAGGTGTAGGACACTAAGTAGACGGTAGTAGATCAGAAAAAGGTCACAACAACAACATCCCAAGAGGCAGCTGAGAAGGTGCAGAGGGCCACAAGTCACCTTCACATGAGCAGGAGAAAGAAAGGGACACAGAGGAAGAGGAGGGTGACGTGGACCCACAAACAATGTCAACACAACTGAAGAGCCAACACCCAAGCAAGTGGGCAGGGACGCACAAGAAGATCAAGGCATCAAAGTTGTCTATTGATCCGATCAGGCTTACTGAGGGTGATCTGTACAACATAGGCAAGATGGTGCACGATGTCACCTCTGAGGCCCTCCACAACTTCGTGCAAGAGAACCAGATTATGTTGGGGGCCCTCAGAGCGCAGCGCTAGGAGTTGCAGGTGTGCACTCCTCAGGCTGGTACCCTTTTGACCAACCTTGTAGTAGGGACAGTTGTAGCCAAGTAGATGTTACGTGCATAGACAATAAACATGGTAGTGCTACTATAAGGGGCACTAGTGACGACAAATGAGGCCGACAGGCTTACGATTAGTGCACTAAAATGTATCAGGATCAACATGGCTGCACTCCCGCTGGAAACACTATACGTTCTATAGGATGGGATTACTACAGAACTGCGAGCTATGGAGAGCTGCGCACTACAAGTACTAAGCGAGAAAAAGATCAACATGGATTAGTTGAGCTTGCAGCACAATGAAGTGGTGTCGTAGAACAGGAAGATGACACAGGTTCTGGAAGAAGCTTGTCAAATGATCCCTGAGCTGGCCATCCCAGAAGAGGCACGCATCCATCGACTAGTAGCAGGGGTGCGCGAGGCACAAGAAGAAATGGTTAAGGTTTTGCTGGTGCTAAACCTTCAGATAGAAGAGCTACAATTGAAGGCATAGCTATCTACCTCTCCAGAAGTAAGAGAACAGCGTGCCAACGCTATTACATCAGGGTTGGAAGAGATCAGTACTACAGTAAGGGACTACACCAGAATGTTGGAGGAATCATTTGAGGTCCTCATGAATCTGTAGGAGGAATCCAACATCCAGTGCTTAGAGACAAAAGCACGTGAGCTCTAGATACAGTACAACAGTGTCAAAGGGACCGCGCAGATGATGGCCCTCACTCAGAGGCTCTCACACATGCAACAGACTAAAGCACTGAAAGAGCAGGTGGACAGAGCATGACACAAAGAGGTAGTATTGAAAGTGCGCGTTCAACCTTGGATCAATGAGTCCTTCACTATTACAGAAGCAATTGAAGGTAAGCTTGCATAGATGCATGGGACCCAAGAACAGGTCCAGGGAAGCAGTTCCGACACTGCAGTCTCAAACAACGGGTATAAGAGATTTAGAAAGTAGCCACTCAGTGCGCTACCGATCTCGCAATGGTTCGAGCAGAATTGCAGGGACTCCACACAAATATCTCTACACTGATAGAGTGACTCGAGGGCAAGTCACGATGTTTGTGTTGGGGGCTTGTTGGGCATGGAATCCCCCCAAGGCATGTTTTTGGGATTAAAGCCCAAGTTTTGACCAAGTCCTTTATAAAGGCTCCACGATTTTTGGGTGCAGAGTGAAAAGTCATAATAGAGTCATAGGGTTGTCTTCCCTTGTTTTTGTAATGTAGTGTCAGCTTGAAAGATCCACCCAAGGTCCGCGGACCATGGGATTGTATAAAGAGAGCGAGGCTCTAAGTGTAGAAGATAGTAAAAAAGAATAAGATAATAAAATGGAAGCATGACGAGTCTAAGAGCTTGAGTCAAAGGGTAAAGTGTGTCTTAGGTTATAGAGTAGGAGAATGCTCTTCAGCTGAGTGTGCAAAGGCCTAGTAGTCCACAGCTGAGTACGTGGACCCTTGAAATTAAGTGTGCAGGGAAAGTTGGGTTTGTAACTATGGGAAGAATTAATAAAGAGAAGTTTACCATATTTTTGTGTATCTTTTCTTGATTTATGTATTATTGGGTATAATTTGCAAGTTTATTGTTTATTTGTTGTGTGAACTTATATGCATGTACTGTATACCTAAATATTACACAAGGCTTCTACTTACATGAATATAACTAACTTGTGTAAGAGGAAAAATAAGATCTAGGGTGTGATTTAGGGAAATAATGAAGAGTGCTACTCCAGCAGCGCGGGAGCCCCACAACCCCTGGTTAGGTTTGCACGAAGGAAAATCATTCAGGGCATGAAGGCCAGGGAAGTGCGCAAAGTAACCTACATGCAAGGACTATCAGTTGGACCAAATCAGCCCCTTAGACATCTCAAGGGTGTGGAAACCTGGTTCCAACACCCCCCCATACTACTTCGGGTGAGACCTCAGTCCACGCTCCGCGGACTGTTGCTGAAAGGGCCAATAGTACATGGATTTGTTTGGCTAAATTACCTCTAAACCTGGGTCAGACCCTAATAAGCCAACAATGAGCTACAATTTCAACACATACCTTAGCTAAATCCATCTCTTGCCTAGTGGAGGAGTCAAAACATAGCATATTTCATTGACCTCTATTTTTCCAGCAAATGATCTAAGAAAGGAGTGCATGCATCTATTTTCTCTTTTAAAGAAATAGACAATGGATCCAAACATCACAAAATAATAAATGAGGCCTATCATTTATGCACATTAAAAGTGATGACCACCAACTAATGTTTTCATTCCTTCACAAGCATGTCTTCAATCAACCTTTGCTCCAAACCCTTCAAATTTGTCTTGGACACAACTCTTAAACACATCATAAGCTAGTATATTAACATTTCACCACTGATATCATATTTCAAACTCAGGGACTGTAAAACATTCATGGTGACTTCTACTATGGATCACTTCCATCCCAAGCTTTAATACTCATAATATTTGCATGATGACTTTTGAATATATTGCACACTATTTCTTGATGACAAAACTTGTGGATAGAGAAGGAATTGGTATGACGGATAGATCAATGATGGAAAAGAGGGATGAGGTTTAAGTCAATGATGAAAATCATGGCTGAGGGCTAGGTCAATGATGGAGAAGTTAGTTTGTAATAATGGTAATTGAAGTGGTTATTTATCGCATTTTCCTAAATTTTTAATAAACTAAAAAGCCTTATGCAAGTTTTTACCTCAAGTTTACCTCTTGAAGAACTTGAAATGCTGAAGTAGAGGTTGTAGATGTTTGAATAAAACCATTCTACCAAAAAATAGATTCTTGAATCTTGGGCTTTTGAAAATTTTGAAAATGACTTGTCATGCCATCTAATATTGCACAAAAACATATGCCACAGACTCATTTTAAGGCCAAATTGAGTGCTTCAAAAGGGAAATGGTGTATTTTTACCCTTTTTATGACCTCATGCCTTCAGAATCCTGTTTTGATGAAGAAAATATTCTATTGTGAAAAAATACCGAAATATGGCCTACTTTGTCCATAATGGTGAAAAATGAAAATCCGCCTTAAAAATCCGCTAAAAAGTCCTGAAAATTTGTACTTTTTTGGAATTTTGCTCACATCTTACTCAATTTACCATATTATGAGAAACCCCAAAAAGTCAGATTTTTTTTTTTTGCTCCAATCTCTTGCAATATTTGTGCCAAAACTACCTCTGGAACAAGCTTCTACACAAAAAACAGGCTATTACAGCAATAGCTGCAGAACTATAACTTTCCGTAGTTGTTGCAGAAAATATCATTTTTGCATAAAGTTGTTTTCTGTGAGTTTGAATTGCTGATTTGGATTGTGTATGTTGAAGTAGAAACCATGAAACATAATGCATACTGACTGAAATAGGCCCAATTTTATTGTTTTTCTTGAAAATGAAATGAATGAAAAACGTTGTAATGGTGTCATTATGTTGTTGTTGAATGAAAATGAGATGAACATGCTGCTACAAGAAATCAATAAAAGGTATTGTTGCAAGTTGTTATTGATTCCATAAAACCATTAATCTTCATCAAAAACAAAATTCATGGCACAATTCTTGCCATGTGAATGAATGTGTCGAAGTCGAGCATGGAAAAAAACCATTGGATTATCGATCACTGATGAAAATTGTTAACCAATGTGAGACAACTCACTGATAATGTAAATGAGTTTCAAGATAACTGAGTGCATCTTAACAGGGACAAATGAGTGTGTTGAATTCGAGTCACCTACAAGATCTGACAATCAAGACACATTGTTATATTCCCATTGTTGTCAACAAGGATGCTTGTCATTAATGTATGCAAGTTTCAAGGCACTCCAAATAATCTATGATCTTGATCCCAGATAAGGTGTTGAGGTCGATGGGACAAGATCTGTTGGAAGGTGGGCCTTAAGGAATTCCACATCAACCAACTTGGTCATAGAACCAAAAATGATTTGAAAACCATAATAAAATATTAAAACTATCATAAAATTGCAGAACTTATTGTGAAATTTTCTCACTAGTTGCTTGGTTTTCAAGAAAATATTATGTCCAATTGCACCAGCAAGCTGGTTTTCACAATAGGACTTATTTTTCTCTTTACTTTTTTATTTTTTATTTTTTATATGTCCTACTCTACTTGAAGAAAAAAAACTCTTTCAAGTATATGAATACTTCCAATGGAACCATGTGTGTAACAAGATGATAGATAAACTCATATGCAAGTTTGAAATATACTCTTTTATATGTACCAGTATATGAGAGACCAACTTCCTTGATTGAGATGATGTTAGAAGATATTGAAGAATGGAATACTAGGATCCAATGACTGCCTTGAATCAAGATTCAATGTAATCTTGTCTT
The DNA here is from genome assembly GCA_000404065.3 of Pinus taeda. Taxonomy (NCBI): domain Eukaryota; kingdom Viridiplantae; phylum Streptophyta; class Pinopsida; order Pinales; family Pinaceae; genus Pinus; species Pinus taeda. The sequence goes on along the minus strand of APFE030358152.1, from coordinate 82,055 downwards.
CCTTTGCTTCTTTCTATCATGCCATGCAAGTCTTTAGAGATGGGATTCCCATTCCTAAAATATGGTGATAGGCATGCAATAAACTTTTCAATCTCAGGTTTCAACCACTGCTCTTCTTTAATAGGCATCCATAATTCTTGGACCTTATATGAATCTTATTCTTCAATGGAACTTATAGAATCAATTTGTAATGCCTCAAAATTTTAAGTGGATTGAGGTGTTTTATTGTTGGGGATTTGAAATGGTTGTGTAGTTAGTGGAGTGGGAATGGATCTTTGGGATGTTTGTGTGCGTGGTAATGGGAAAGGTTGAATTGAGGTCAACTGAGGGTGAAACTGATGTTGTGGTGGAGGTGAATGGTGTGGATAACATTGAGATTGGTATTGAGGATAATGAGGAAAATATTGAGGATATGGTGGATTTCCTCTGTAAGGCCCTTGCTAACCTTGTTGCCAAGATTGGTTTTCAGATTGGGATTGAGATGGCCAAGGTTTCCAAGGAAAGGGTGTTTTCCAATTACTTTTTAATTGTTGTGCATAACATGAATTAAGATCTTGCATCATGCATGGTCTTCTTGGAGCTACATAATAGGATTGTTCCAGTGTTTGAGTTGCTCCTTGGTAAACTACCTTTAGCCCTAGTAATAATGGAAAATCTTTAGTAGTATTTGATCCTGCACAGATTTCACAAATTTTAATGTTATCGAGTGGACATTCATGCAAAGCATGTTTCTTTCTACATTTAAGGAAAAATATAAATGAAGCAAAATTCTCAATTTTTTCTTGTTTTTAATTCTTAGCATATCAATTTGTTCATATAAATTACCAAGAATGTCTAGCAAATTGTTAACTTTAGTTTGACTTACCAATCCTGATGCTGATTTACTTACTCTTGCCATAAATGGATCTTGAGGGGATCTTACATACTTTTCTTTTCCTCGTGATATGTTCTTTCACATTTCACAGATCTCTTGAAATGACAATTGAGAGACATCTCCTTTTCCCACCAAGTTAATAAGATCAATCCATTCATCCTTTATAGCATTTAGTATGATATTTTTTAATGTGTCTACTCCGAAATTATGCAAATTATATCTTTTGATATTATAAGTAAATCTATCCACTCAATCGTCTAGGATTTCATCCTCTTTTTGGTTCATCTTAAAGACTTGATTTCTAAGGTCATGGTGTATGCAATAATCTTTATATTTTTCCAAAAATACTCTTTTCATATCTCCCATGTCCTTATAGAATTTTTTCCTAAATTCATGAACCATGTAAGAGCTTTATCCTTCAATGTTGTCGGAAACAAATTCAATTTTTGAATGTATAATGAGTATCCATAAGATCTACAAATTATTTCAAATTCAAAAAGAAAGGTTTTTGTATCTTCTCATCTCATACCTTTGAAGTTAGGATGTACATATGGAGAGATGTTCTTCATATGAACATTGATATCAGTTTCTTGAATGGGAAATCCAAAGGGATATTTCTGATTCTCATCATCTCCATCTATTTCTTCAACTTTTTTTTTACCTCTTCTTCTACTTACAAAAACAAGAACTCATGATGTGGATGTGTGGCTCTTACTGCACCACGTGATATAGTGGGGGGTGGTGGGTGATTGAAGTTTTTTTTTTTTTAATGAAAAGAAAAGGACTCCTATAGACAATTCCCTGAAAGTGGCACAAACACATTGGTAATTTAATTGATGTTAAATTACTTACATAAATTGTTAACCGAAGCTAGTATACTGATGAAGTGTATGTGCTATAAGTTCTTATTGTTCAAGAAATTCCTAAATTAAATTGAGATGCCGGGATGCACATGTTAACTATGAAAATAAATATGTTATTCTAAAAATCAAAATGATCACACATGCTCAAAAGAAAATCACACTTGCTTCACTCTTGCTTGAAATAAATCACACTTGACAATGAAACTAAATTCAAATTGCTAAAATAAATATTAACTCTAAATTAAAATCCCACTCACACAACTATACTACAAATCTATATCAGTCTCGCTTCACTCTACAACAAAACGATTAAGCAATATTAATAAAACAATCCTAAGCATTCATTCAAAAATCAAAACTAAGCATTTAAGCAAACTAATGAAATGCTACAACAAAACAAAGAATTGAAATGTTATCTACAATTAATGAAAACCCTACAACTTGAGGGGGCCCTCCTGCGAGATGTAGGCAATAACACAACTCCTCTACAAGTCTAAATACACATCGATACCACACACAACAAAATAATGAAACAAAAACAGAGTCTTGTATTTGTAACAACATAGTTTTTCAAACAATAATATCCCTCTCATATAATAGATTATAGTGGTTTTATAGATCTTTGAAGCAGCTAGAATTCAACATTTCATTGCATGGACTCTACCATGAGATCTCAACCAATTAATTTGAGAATAAAATAAATATGTTTTGAAGGATTGTATGATAAAAGGTGAGCCCAAATATGCTCATAATGATATTCTTGCTATGAATTTGCTAAGGAACAACTCATTCAAGATTATTTGTTGACTATGCATTAAATGATAATTTGAAAAACTGTATATCTACGTAATCTGCAAAATAAGGCTTTGAAGATCTTCAAAAATCTATCAAATGGTAATGAATTTGAGAAAACAGCTCACATAGGACCTAATTGAGCTTGTGTTGAACAAACCCATGTTTTCGTTTTCCAAAACTATGTTAGGTTCCTATAATATTAATGATTCCCCCATTACTATTTTCATTGTAGCCATTATTTTTATTGTTGTGTCCTTATATTATTATTGTTATGTCGTCTTTGATTATATTGTGACCCCTTAAACTCCTATATATAGAAAAGAGGTTCTGTCATTTGTATCATCCAAGAATTGTTCATTTGTGTAATGTAAAGGAGATTTCCCCCTCAAAGAGGCTGATTTTCAAGTCATTGATCGATATTTTCTTCTATTTTGTGAGCTAGTTGCATAACATTTGGTATCAGAGCCTTTAGATTCTAGGGTTTCACTGCTCCAAACCAGTCATCATGGAATTTTTGCTATAACTTTGTTTCTACGATGTTTCAGAAGTTTAAATTAAAACCCATTTTCACCGCAATCACGATGAACATAGTATCCAAACTTCAAATAGTTTCTTGCTATATTTTAGGAGATACAATCCAAGGAAGTTAGGGTTTTTGCAGGCTCCCGAATTACATCCCAAACAGGTGACCTTGGGAAAATTGTCGTAACTTTCTCTCTGGGAATCAGATTGAAATTTAGTAAGAAGTTACAGAAATAGGACGGACTTTATTTTTCTTTGTATTGATTTTAGGTCAAAAGGTTGAAACAGTAACACATGGCAGGTCGTACAAGTCACTCTACTGAACTAGTCTATAATTAGGTCATCGTAGGAGGTTTGACATAATGCATTCTTAAAGAATCCAATATTGATCAGACTAGTGGGGTTAGAAAGAGGACTCAAAGGACTACCAATGGACGCAATTTCTGACCTTGGAGATCCTAAATTACAAAGATACAACAGATTCACTATCGAGCTCCTACAAAGTGAAAGAAGGTGTGTAGTTAAAAACAAAAATCGCATAAGTTTGGTTCGAAAAATTAATTTGAAGTGATTCAAAGGGAATAGTGAGGCATAATTATCATTAATTCATGCCTCGAAGAATGAAAATGGAAACAACTAGTAACCAACTTGAAAGCTCTACCATGAGTCATGAAGAAGAGGAAGAAATGCAACATGATATATCAAGATTACGAGATCAAGTGCAACAATTTTCACCCTCACAAAAAGTAACATAAGTTAAGATGGATAGTTTAAAGAAAGGCATGTAAGCTAATATGAATGGCATGAAAGCTAATATGGATGGCATGGAATCTAAGATTGATGGCGTGGTAGCTAAGATCAATGGCGTGGAAGCTAAGACGGATGGTATAGAAGAAAAACTTAAAGGAAACATGGAAGATTTGAAGATAGATTTGACAAAGTTGCTACAAGAAATGCTTACTAATAACAAAGGGTAGTAAAGGAAAATCATGATGAGAAAATAAGAAATGTTAATCATGATTTCATAGACCCTAACGTTGGATTGAATACCCACCATGTTCAAAATATCGATATGAGGAAGTTTGATGGCAAGGATCCTGTAACATGGATATTAGAGATGGAGTAATATTTCAATCTCCATAATGTGTGAAACACACAAAAGTTACGCATTGCAACTTTATATTTGGAACCAAATCAGTTTATATGGTATCGATGGCTTTGCTCTCATAAATTTTTTTTCTCTTGGGCAATTTTTATGAAAGAAATGATAGTACCTTATGAGGTTACAAAAAGAAACACTTTTTTTAGTGAATTGATAAATCTCAAACAAAAGAGTTCAATGATGGAGCACATTGAGGACTTCGAAAAATTGAATATAAGGGTAAAAGATATTCCAGAGGATCATAGGATTGATGTGTTCATAAGGACTTTAAAGGATAACATCCAACATGCCGTTCACCTTTGGGAACTTGATTCATTGGAGAAGGCATTCAAGTTGGCAAGAAAAATGGAAAGAAAAATTATGGAAACAAGGAAGCCTACCACTCACAACTATAAATATGGAAGTGTTGTTGCCCCTAGCTTTCCACAACCTACAAAGTTGACACCACAAAAATGGAATCAAAAAGAGAAAAAGGGTTTTGTTACAGTTGTGATAGCAAATACACTAAAGGTCATAAGTGTGCTGAGAATAAATTATTTTACATAGATTGTGAAGAGGAGGAAGAAAAGGAACAATAAATGTCAAAAGAAGATGATATACACTAGGAACAAACCCTAGAGAAAGAAGAAATGAATTCGACCATATCTTGTAATGCATTGGTCAGAATTACCACTCTTCAAACCATCAATATAGAAGGATATATCAAGAAGGAAATGGTAATAGTGTTGATTGATTCAGGCAGTACCCATAATTTTATTCATTGTAAGATAGCCAAGGAATTGAATTTCTTCCTATATCTAACACTAGAGTGTCAAGTGATGGTTGCAAGTGGAGGAACTGTAAATTTCTTTGGAAAGTGCCATAATATCAAGCTATACATGGGAGAATATGTATTGAATAGCCGAATGCTTTCCATTCTAATGGGTGATGTTGATGGTGTAATACGAGTCCAATGGCTACAATCTTTGGGTACAATAGATTTTAATTTTCAAGAACGTTTCATGTAATTTTTTCCAGAAGGAAAGGAAGTTTAATTAAGGCGTATCGTAGGGAAACCAGGAAATATAATTAGCTCTAATGTAATGACAAAGCTTCTAAAGAAATAACAATGAGGCGTAATTTCATAAATGTATTCGCTAGAGGTCCCCACATCGAAATCACCTATTTCTCCAAATCTCCAAAAAGTAATGGACAATCATTCCAAGGTATTTGAGACTCCCAAAGGCCTTCCACCTATTTGTGATCATGATCATGCTATTCATTTGATTCCAAGATGTGTTCCTCCAAACATCAGGCCTTATAGATATCCCTATGCCAAAAAGACTGAAATCGAATGTATGGTTGTAGAAATGCTAGAAGCTGGTATAATTCAACCTAGTCAAAGTTATTTCTCTAATCCAGTAGTATTGGTGCACAAGAAAGATGAATCATGGCGCATGTGTCCGGATTATAGGGAGCTCAAAAATCTCATTATTAAAGATAAATTTCCCATTCATGTCATCGATGAATTATTGGATGAATTGCATGGATCAATTTACTTCACCAAGTTGGATCTTTGTTCAGGATATCATCAAATCAGAATGAAGACTGAAGACATTCCAAAAAAAATGTTTAAAAATCATGAGGGTCATTACAAATTTTTGGTCGTGCCTTTTGGCCTTACCAATGTACCTTCTACATTTCAAGGTTTGATGAATTCCATTTTCAGACCCTTCCTTAGAAAGCTTGTGTTTTTATTTTTTGATGATATACTAATCTACAACAAGTCTTGGAAGGATCATGTTCAACATGTTGACAGGGTGCTCAAACTATTGGAGGAGAAACAATTATATGAAAAAAGCTCCAAATGTTTCTTTGGAGTGCAAGAGGTGGAATATCTGGGTCGTATTGTATCTCATGAAGGTGTTAAGGTATACCCTAGCAAAATTAAAGCCATTAAGGAATAGAAAACCCCCACATCCATAAAGCATTTGCGAGGATTTCTTAGGTTGACAGGGTACTATCACAAGTTTTTTAAGAATTATGGGAGAATAGTAGCACCTCTAACAACATTATTGAAGAAAGATACGTTTTCATGGACTCCAGAAGCAATGAAGGCCTTTGAACATCTTAAAGAGGAAATGTGCCAAGCACTGGTCTTAGCTACGCCAGACTTCACAAAAACCTTTATTTTGGAATGCGATGCCTCAGGAAATGGAATTGGTGTTTTTTTAATGCAAGAAGAAAGACCCATTGCTTTCGAAAGTCATCGAGTCGAAGGAAAGTATTTACAAAAGGCTATTTATGAGAAGGAAATGTTGGCAATACTACATGCACTAAAGAAATGGTGATTCTACCTAATGGGAATACACTTCAAGGTAAAAAAATATCATGATAATCTTAAATAATTTTTAGAACAAATATTATCTTCATAAGAGAAGAGAAAATGGGTCACAAAGATGTTGGGTTATGAATTTAAACTCATCTACAAAAAAGGGAAGCAAAATGTTGTGGCAAATGCACTCTCAAGAAAGGATGAGGATGTGGAAGCATTTCTTTGCACCATTTCTATTATCCAACCAGATTGAATAAACGAAGCAAGGGATGAATGGAAGAATTATGAAGAAGTGTGGGCACGAATTCAAACGTTACAACAAGATCCCAGTACATCTGATACATTTAGGTGGAAAAATGATTCATTATGGTACAAAGATCGCTTATACCTATGTATGAATTCCAAACTAAAAAAAAAGATTCTTATAGAATTGCACACCTCTCCCTTAGGAGGGCACTCTGGAATTTTAAAAACTTACCACAGGTTTAAGAAGGAATTTTTTTGGGATGGCCTTCAATCTTATGTTCAAAAGTTTGTGGCGAAAGTTTTGGTTTTCCACCAAAATAAAGTTGAAACAATTAAGACCTCGAGTCTATTACAACCTTTATCCATTCCAAGTCAATGTTGGGAAGAGGTTTCAATGGATTTTATCACAGGTTTATCCAAGTCCAAAGGAAAGAGTGTCATCATGGTGGTAGTTGATAGAATTTCCAAGTATGCACACTTTTGTGCATTATCTCATCCATTTAAAGCGAGTACAGTTTCTACTGCATTTATGGAAACAATTCAAGAGCTATATGGAAACCCAAAGATTATTATAAATGAAAGAGATTCCTACAGCTTCCTGAGTGCACCTAGTTTTCCAAGTTTCATGCTTAAAGAACTTGGTTATAGGTGACAAAATCCCAGTTCAAACAATATTGCCAGAACTTGACGAGGAAGGAAAAATCACATTGGAACCTGAAGTAGTCACAAAACAAGAACTCGATAGCTATGAAATCAATCAATTTCAAAGTATCTCATCAAGTAGAAGAACTTATCCGTTGAAGATTCCACATGGGAGGATGAGAATTTTATACAAAAGAATCTAAAACTCCTCAAGCATTGAGGACAACACTTTTTTCAAGAAGAGGGGCATGTTAGGTTCCTATAATACTAGTGATTCCTCCATTACTATTATCATTGTAGCCCTTATTTTTATTGTTGTGCCCCTATTGTCCCCATATTGTTATTATTGTGCCCCATAGAAGCCCACTATTGTTTTTGTTGTGCCCTTATATTATTATTGTTATGTTGGCTTTGATTATAGTGTGACCCCTTAGACTCCTATATATAGAAAGGAGGTTTTTCGTTTGTATCATCCAAGAATTTTTCATTTGTGTAACGTAAAAGAGATTTCAATCTCGAAGGGGCTAATTTTGAAGTCATTGATCTATCTTTTCTTCTATTTTGTGAGTTGGTTTCATAACAAATTTGTTTTAATTTGCTTAGAAAATGTGTTTGAAGTTGACTGGTCAAAATTGTTGTGTTTTTCCCGTGATTTGATGCTCGATATCCACACGTGCAAGTTGAGTGGAATTTTAGCTATAGAAATCCATATTGGAACCTTTAGAAACAATTTTCATGTGCCATATTTCCTTCTAGAGTGGTGCTACTATCTCAACCATGAAGATAGTTGTAGAAAATTGACTAAGTTGTAGAAAATTACATTGGAAAAAATATCATTAGTAAAACCAAGCAAAGTTCTTCTTAATCTACTAAAAATAAAGGAAAATAATGTTAATTAACCATTTAGACATATAGAGACACATCATGTATAATTATGGTGAAAATGGTGGCAAGTGAGTGAAATGGTGCAATGGATGGTTGGAAGTAATGGCTTAATGAATGACAAAGACAAGTGAAAATGATGACAAATTAGTGACCCAACAACTGCAGATCCCGATTTCCTCTTGCGCTTTCCTACTTTTTATTTCCCTTCTTGCTTTGAATCCCAAGTATTCCACGTTGAGAATAGGTAGGGAAACATTTAATTGAAATTCTTTTCACTTGATTACTACTTGTGTAACTCTTCTTATATCATCGTTGTCTCTTATTATTATCTGTGTGCAGTACATCAAATAGAAATCAAAACAATAGGAACAATGAAACAATGATTAGGCTTCAATCCAGGGCTAAAACCCCTCCTCTTGAGGGGAAAACCCACAAACCTCTTCCTATAGATTCTTCACTAGATGAGTACAAAGCCCATGACTAACCTTAGACTAATTCTGCCTCTCCTATACCAAGACACAATCACCCTTTGTTTCATCATCATGCTACACTATACAAAACCATGTAGTATCGATCTTCATGCTGCACTAAAATTGTTGTCACCATGTTGTACTAAACTAGATGTCACCATGTCATCATTCAAGGCTCTGGGTATTATCTAATTTATACCATGTTCACTACTTCATCGAAAATGTGGTCACTGCTTAACTGAAATTATGATCTGAGATCATCATGGTTCTGAGATAATCCGCATCCTGAAGACAATGATCCTATCTCATCCAAGCTCCCTTCTCATCTAAGCTCCTATCTCCATCTAAGTCCTTGTCTCCATCTGAGTTCCTGTCTCCATCTAAACCTGTTCCTCTATTGCACACATCCGAAACCATTTCTCTGTGATGTATTGCGAAAGGTTAGAGAGATTTGAAATTGTTCCAATCTAATTCAAATTCAGAGTGATCTGAAACTTGCTGACTTTCGAAATGACCCAATCTTGCTTTTATAATTGTCAATGCCTATATTTAAGCCAACCCATCCTTTGTGAACTGGCATATCTCATAAGCAAGCTGACATGTCAATTTCATATATATATATACGATATTCTGCAAAGGTTGTGTCTCTATTTGAAGCCGTCATGAAGTATCCATCATATATATATTGAAGTCCGCATAGGATGAATGTACTTGTCTATTTTGGAGGACTTTTGAAAGTGTAACAACACTCGATATACATGACCATGAAATATACATTTATGACAAGATGACAAATTCCTAAAGACATCAAGAAGAAGTTTGTGATCTATAATAAAAACTCCTTGCTCGTGAAACCCATGATGAAAGTATTACAAAATACAATTTATTATCTTTATATTCTTCGTAAATTTATAATTACAATTCATTATGAAGTCTGAACCTAGATACATTCCACAACATGCCACACTCCTCCAAGATTGGTCCAAGAAAACTCTAAGTTTCCAAGAGTATGAGACAGAGAATAGAATGAGAGCTCCAAAATTGAACTGACAAAAGCCTATGCAAAAACTTTCCAATTGATACTTAAAAGCTTTTTTATCAATGAGGCCTCTATTTTCTTCAATTTCCATTATTTTGCTTCATTTTTCTCCTCACATGCGACTTGTGACCTTTCACCATCCTTTTCTCCAAATTTCCATTATTTTCATAAATAAAATGCCAAGTAATGCCTCTTTCCTTTCCAAAGCCTTTCAAAAGCCTTTGTCATTGCCTTTCCAATTTCCTTAGCGATAATAGACCAAAAGAACACCCATTAGGATGTTTTTTCGACCATTCAGCTTGGAATACATGACCCATGACCATGGTCTTATATTTTTTACATGAATTTTTAACTAGGGTTGTTACAGCCTCCATGGAAGTTGTATCCCATAAGTAATCATCCATACCAACCTCCATTTGATTACCTCCATTGTCAACTTGTGATAAAGAACTACTATTGTTCTAGCCATTCCTAATTAATGAATCTGGACGTAATGGGAATTCAATAGGTGTTTGATTCAACCATTCTTTGTATCCTTCCTCTCTGAGTCTTGCTCTTAATGAAACATTCTCTCGATTTGATGTTGTAGTGGTGTGCACCGGAAGATGGTGGGTCACTCATCACCACTAAGATCCTAATTTCAAAAATTATTGAATGTCATTAGTACAATATCAATTATATTAGTAAGCACGAAAATGAAATTGGTTTGCTGAAATTTCAATATACCAAACAATTATTACCATTGTTGATCCAAGATTGTGGCTAGAAGATGCCATGTTCTAATTGGTAGGGGGAAGAGGTTGTCCATTTTCATCTACCAACTACTTGTGATATATTTCTTCTGATAATAGCTTCCTACATTTTTGAAAATAATATGGAGTAATATTTTCTGCATCTAAACTCGATTATGAAAATGGATCCTACAAATAATTTGCATAGATATTTATTCAAATTCACATGGATTAAAAAAAATCAATTAGATAATCTAAATATAAGTAAAATATGAACTTACCAAATATGGAAAGGGAGAACTCCGCGAAGGACTTTGATCAACAATATGGAATGAGATGGAATTTGAAGAATTGGCCATCTGATATTATTGAGATTTTGTCTCTGTATTTGAGATAAATTAGAAATAAAATTTTGTGTTAATATCTAAAAGTAATCTCGAGAACCATATAACCATAATTTGAATTTCAATATAGTTTTGAAATGATTTTTCAATAAGAAGGTGACTTTAAGTGGAAAATGTATACTATGAACTATTGTAATTCATTTGGATGTGTCCTAAAGGATAATTTGAGATTAATATGCCATTTTATGTGAAAATAAAATTTTAGATAACTTTGGAGGGATGCGGGGAATAACGAGTCGCTCTGACAGGGAATGTTAGGGTTTTGCAGTGTGTCGGCACTTCAGAGAAGCGATCTGGATCAACGAAGGTCAGGGATCGAGCAGGAGACCTCATACGGATTGGTGAGTTTCTGCGGAAAGGGAAACAAGACAGCGAAGATCAGATTGAACGATTTATCCTGAAGGAGCCCATGGAAGGTACCACGGGGAGGGGAGAGATCCCCTTCTTTAAAAACGTAGTGGCAGGGGAATCCAGTGGGGATAGCAGAACAAATCCACAGACGGACAACACTAAAGATATTCCAGTACTGGGCAATTGATGGCAAGCAAAAATGGGGGGAAGATGTCTTCCAAGGGCCCAGAAACGACCAAGGTATGTGATTCCAAACAACAAACTGGAAGATTATCGAAGCTACATGAAAGACCATGCTTTAATCTGTAAGTTTATAGGTTTTTGGCCCTCTGAGAGGGATTTAGTAAAATGGATTCAATTAAGATGGAAACCAAAAGGGCATATTGATCTGAAACTGGGAGTAAAGGGTTTCTTTACTGTCATTTTTGTGAATCTAGAAGATAAGGAAAGAATCTTCGAAGAGGGACCATATTTTATGAATAATGCAGGGTTATTCATGAGGCATTGGGAGGAAAGGTACAACCCGGATGCAGAAAAACTGCTTGCTGCTCCTGTATGGGTTCGTTTGTTGGATTACCTTCAGAGTTTTGGAACCCTGAGATTCTCGAAGGAATCGGTAACTTAATAGGGGCTTTTGTCAAAGTTGCAGAATCAACCAAAAGGGGAAAATTTACCTCTTACGCAAGGATCTGCGTATATATGAATATAGCAGAACCTCTTCCTGAATTTGTGGAAGTCGAATACCACGATGAAATTTGGCAGCGACCTTTAGATTACGAGCACATTCCCTTTCGGTGTCGGAAGTGCCACGAATATGGTCACCTGTATAGAGAATGCCCTCAGAATAGGGAAGGAGAGCTTAAGCGAATAATAGAAGAAGAGCAAAGGAAAACAACGGCAACTGAGACAGAAGAGAGGGGGTTTAAGGAAGTCCACAGGAGACAGAAGACACAGACCGAGGGACAAAAAGAGAAAACAAAAGGAAAAAACATCCCCGTGGAAAATCAAAATAAATTCCAAGCCCTCCAAGACGAGGAAGAGGAGACTAAAGAAGGTAAACAGGAAGAACCGGTTGTGGAGACTGTCCCGATGGAAATCATAACGGATACCCTAGGCAAATCCAACAGCCAAACGAAAGAAACTGAAGTTGAAATGGGAAATCACTAGGATAAACCAGAAGAGCAACCTAAACAAGGGTCAGACAAACATAAAGAGATCGGGACTAAAGAAGAACGGATAATGAAAAAACTCTTGCAAGAATGGCGACATTTAGATGAGAGATTCATCCCTGAAATTCAAAAACAACAATATAAGGAGGCCTATCAAAACTTTAAGGAGAAGAAAGGAGGATTGGCGGAGACCGGACCGGAACAATCAGAAGCGTCAGGGTCTCAGAAAGTAGGATTGGACGGACATGGCAAAGGAGGAAGGAAAAGAGGGAGGAAACCCATGAATGAGACGATCCAAACAGTAGGGGAAACTCTTGTTAATTCTGGAAAGGTAATAATACCTCTGTCTGAGGTATTTCACCCCCCTCCTAAAAAGTTGTAAATGATCATCACAAGCTGGAATATAAGGGGACTTAACAGTAAAGGAAAGCAGAGGTACCTGAAGGAGAGGTTGAAGAAAGATAAACCGAGTATAATGTTGATTCAAGAAACTAAAATGAATCAACAGCAGATACAGGAAATTTTGGATAAATCTAAATCAAAATTTGAAGTTATGGCCTAGGACGCGGAGGGGTCAGCTGGTGGCTTAGCGATACTATGGAATTCAGAGGAGGTCATCTTCGAGAATTGGATCAGCCTACCCAGAATCCTTTCTGGAGTGTGTAGGATAGTAGGAACGAAGGAAAGAATACTCATCTCCGGAGTGTATGGCCCTCATCTTCCCAGGGACCGAAAAGAGTTTATGAGGAATATTCAGGCAGTAAGAAAACTAATCCCAGACGATTTATGGATAATAGGCGGTGATTTCAATTTGATCCGCGATCTAGGAGAGAAACGAGGAGGCCTCAGGAGACAGGACCCAAGTATGGACAATTTCAATGAACTCATAACAAATCTAAGACTAGTAGACACCCCAACAACAAATGGGGTGTTCACCTGGAACAATAGGCGGGGTGGCAGGAATTAGATTGCTTCAAAGCTGGATAGATTCCTCCTATCTGAGCAAGTTCTGAATAAAGATGTTTTCATAGAGGCCAAAATTCTCCCAGGCTTAGGATCTGATCACTTGCCGATTTGTTTGGAAATTGACATTAAAAAAATCAAAAGCAAGAAACCTTTTCGTTTTGAGTCCTTTTGGCTCAGAAACCCGAATTTTCTTAATAAATTAGAATAATGGTGGATCCAAAGTCAAGTCAGAGGACAATGCAAAATGCATACTTTCCAATTAAGGCTTAAGGAAATAAAACACAAAATTAGAAAATGGAACAAGGAGGACTTTGGGAATACCTTTGAGGAAAAACAAAAACTTGAAAAGGAAATGGAGGAGGTACAACAACAAATTATCCTGGAGGGAAGAGATGAAGAAATGTGCAAGGAGGAGAGCAGTTTAATAAGCCAGTTGGTGGAAAGGAGAAAACAGGAGGAGATCCTATGGAGACAGAAGTCCAGAATAAATTGGCTACGGGAAGGAGAGAGGAATACTAAATTCTTTCATCAAGCAATGATTCAACACAGGCAACGGAACCGGATCTTCTTAATTAAAAATGAAGCAGGAGAGAAAGTAATAGAACAAGATGGAATAGAGCAAGTCCTAAATGACTATCATAAGGGGATCCTCACTGAATCCCAAGATGACAGAGGGGTAGCAATTAATCAAATCTGTAAGGAAATCCCAAAAATGATCACAGAGGAGCAGAACAAAGGACTCATGCGCGCAGCAACACTAGCAGAAGTCGAAGAGGTAATTATGAACATGAAAAAAGGAAAAGCACTGGGTCCGGATGGCTTTACGGCTGAATTTTATCAAGCTGGCTGGTAGTTTCTAGGACAGGACATCCTGGAAGTGGTCGAAGAATCTCGGGTAAAGCACAGAATGTGGTCAGGTATGAATGCCACCTTTATAACTTTAATTCCTAAAACTAATAACTTTGAGGAAGCTCAAGGATTTCGTCCCATTGCTCTGTGCAACGTTATTTATAAAATAATTGCAACTCTGGTGGCAAAAAGATTGAAACCGCTCCTCCCAAGCATCATCTCCCCTGAACAAACGGGTTTTGTTGAAGGAAGGCAAATTCTAGATGGTTTAGTGGTGGCCCAAGAGATGATTCACTCCCTCAACCAACATAAGAGGAAAGGAATGATGATTAAGTTGGATCTCTCAAAGGCGTATGATCACCTGAACTGGAGATATCTCTGTGCGGTGTTGGAAGCATACGGTTTTGAAAAGCGCTGGATTGAATGGATATTCAATATGGTCTCCACCCCCATTTTCTCAATATTGGTCAACGGTAATCCTTCAAAACCCTTTAACGCCTCTAGGGGGATAAGGCAAGGTGATCCTTTATCACCCTTTCTCTTTATTTTAACAGCAGATGGTCTCGGGCGAATCATAAAAAGAGAATCTAGGAGAAATAAGCTCAGAGGCTTAAAGCTTTGGGGAAACAATTTAGCCATCACACATCAACAATTTGTTGATGATATAATGCTATTCGGAGAAGTCAGCCTCAGGGAAGTCAGAATAATCAAGGAAGTTTTGGAGGTTTTTTCGGAAGCGTCTGGTATGGAGATCAATAAGGATAAATCGTGCACTTTCATTTTTAATACCCCGGAGGCAATAAAGGCTCACCTCACAAGAACCTTGGGATTCAAACAAGGAGAACTTCCTACTAAGTATCTAGGTAATCAACTGGACATCCACCCAACACGTATGAAGAATTGGCAGGAGGTTATTGACAAAATAAAAAGAAGGTTATCAAACTGGTCGTTCTGATCTCTGAACATCGCCAGCCGCATAGTCCTTCTAAAGGCTGTTCTCCAATCAATTCCAGTGTATACCCTGTCTATAAGAGCAACATCGAAAGGCGTTTGTGCAAAACTAAGGGAGATTTTTGGAAAGTTTATATGGGGAGGACCAACTCAACAGAGAAAATGGGCCCTCGTTTCTTGGGCAAATCTGATCCAAAGGAAGGAAGAAGGAGGTTTGGGGGTGAGGGACCCTGAAACTCTAAATAAGGTTCTAGGGGCTAAATTATGGTGGAGGTGGCTGCAAGGAGGGACAAATGTATGGAAGAAGATTTGGGAATACAAATATAATATGCCGGAACAAACAGAGGAAAAACTGAGAATCCAAAACACCCCAAAAGGATCATCAATTTGGAACTTGGCAAGCCAGAACAGAGAATTGATTAAGCAGTATACTTCCTGGGAGATTCGAGGGGGAGAGAAAGCTAAATTCTGGGAAGATGGATGGCAGAAAAAAAGAAAGATGAATGAAATACAAACCCTTCAAGACCTTCAACAGAGAGCACAAAGGCTAGGGATGGATAATGTAAAGGACTATTGGGTGGAAGAAGAGAACAGAGAAATATGGAGAAAGTGGAAAAAACCAGGAGAATGGACTGACAACATAAATAGGGAGATAGAGGAAGGCTACCTTAGAGAAATGGATCTTAGGAAAATACGAAACAGGACTGGCGAGGACATCCTAAGATGGGGCAAAACAATGAGAGGGTCTTTCACAGTAAAGGAAGCCTACTTCCTAACTACAAGGCAAAATCAGGATGAAGAAGATCAAGATTGGAAGAAGATATGGGAAGGAAAATGGTGGCCAAAAGTCACAATCTTTGCCTGGTTGGTTAGAAAAGGAAAGATTTTAACATGGGATAAAATCATAAAGAGGGGTTTTCAAGGCCCGTCAAGATGCAGCCTATGTAACAGAGAAGCAGAGAATCAAGAACATCTTCTAAATAAGTGTCCTTTCGCAGAAAACATTTGGGAAAAGATCAGAGGTCTATTTGGTAGAACAATGAGAGACCAGACAAACATTCGATTGACCATAGGACAATGGGGAACAAGGCAATTCCAAAGTAAAGTGGTCAGAAGAATATGGAGCCTAACAGTTGGTTTTGTGATCTGGTTCATATGGAAGGAACGCAATAAAATAATTTTCAGGGGGCAAAACAGTAGGCCAGAAAAGGTTTGGGAAGAGATAAGTAAAGCAATCAGGGAAACTGTGCTTTCAGATAGATGGGATGAGGAAGATTGGAAGATGGACCAACAGGAAGGGAGAATAGCCTCACTGCTAAACCTAGAATTCAGTTTGATCTATCCAAGAAAAGAGAGACAAAGCAACCCGCAGGTTCAAAGTCCAAATCATTTTAGCTACCCCGGGATTCACTCCATTAAACTAAACTTCGATGGAGCTTCGAAAGGTAACCCAAGTCCGGCAGGTCTTGGAGGTATCTTTCGGGATGGAGAAGGAAAAACCAGATGGGTTTTTGCTGAATGGGTAGGAGAGATGACGAACAATGAAGCTGAACTTTGGGCTGTTCACGAAGGCCTGAGGATAGCTGTTCAAAATAGATACCTGAACCTGGAAATTGAAGGGGATTCGCAAATCACGATTGAGATGTTGCGGAAACTCAAAGATGGGTAGAGGTGGGATAAAGTCGCTAAAAGTTGGAGGACAACAGCCATCATCAAAGACATTGAGGAATTGCTAAACAAGATTGATTATAAAACCATCAAGCATGTCCGATGAGATGGGAACAAGGCGGCGGATTTACTTACAAATTGGGGTAGCAAGGAAGCAGGCAGTAAACTGGATAGAAGTTGGTCATCACTGGAGAGGGATCACAGCTGGGATGGTCTCAAAACAATTTTAAACCATGATCATGAGGAAGCAACAAAGCACTCTACAGGAGGAAACTGACCGCCCGATTGGGCTGGATGAGCTGGCGAGGAGTACAATGATGTTTTGGCGGCGCACGAAGAAAGTCACAGTCGAAGGTGATCAAGGCATAAGTGCAATAGGTAAGTGGAGCGGCCGACAGAGGAAGGGTGCAGGTCCTCGGTTCAGTGGAGCAGGTGGTCTGATCACTGGACGGGACGGAAGGACGGCGAGAGGATCGATCCATCATGCTACGGGCCTCGGGCGTATATGCAAACATAACTTCGGTAATGATACCGATGATCAGATGCGATTAAAAAACAAAGGAAGGCGACGAGATATATGCTGTGAGGAGCGCAAGAAACCTGCAAGCAGATACCCTGAGCGTCGGTGTAGTCTGGAAGTTATCGTAAGGAAAGAGGGAGGAGTAAATTGCAGAGGAAGGAGGATAATGGAGGCGGAAGGCAGTGGGAGCGTGAGAAGATGGATGCGTAGCGGGGGTCCTGAAGACCAGAGCAAGCTCGCAACAGATATGAAGGGCAAGCGAAAAGTGGAGGCTGAAGGGAATCCGAATATACAGGTTTTAGAGATATCAGAAGAGGAGAGCGAGGAGCAGAAGGGAAACCAGGAAGAGGAGGCACGGAAAGATTGATGGAAAAGGTTACCAGATGAGGATAGTGAGGACGCAGACAAAGGCACAGGTCGTTCCACAGGCAGGGGCAGGGGAGGACCACGCGGCAGAGGCAGAGGAGGAAGAGGCCGAGGTGGGCGACGGAGAAAGGATCTGGCGGAGAGAAGAGGACAGAGGGGGTGTCAATGCAGCCCAACCCCGGAGGCGGAAGCTGAGCCTGCTACGGGAAATGGTAACCGGCGGACAAGACAAACTATTGGAGACAGAATTAGAATTGCTGAGCAGGAGTATAGGGAGAAATCTAACCCCAAGATCAGGAGAATTATGGAGCATTGGGAAGAAGAAGCCATCCAGGCTCAATCTGAAGAAGAGATGGAAGATTGGATTGCTATTATGCCTGATCCTGGCCACACCAGAGGAAGAATGACCCTTTACAAGCAGTATCTTCATTTGTATTGGGTCATGAAAAGGCTTATGGCAAAAGCTTTAGAACAGGTAGCCATGGAGATGGCTGAGATGGTTCAGAGTCTCCCTAATGTGAAAAAAGAATTGAAGGACATAGTCATAACCATGCTTCTGCAAGAAAAAAGACTGGAAGATCTGCAGCATCAGCTCGTGGCAAGTGGAGTGCTGGTGAAGAAGGAAAAAGTTCAGCAAGCTGAGCCTGAAAAGCAGTGATCAGAGGCATGTTTTGCTGTTTTGGGATCTGTCTCGTTTTTTGATTTACTGTAGGCATGAACTCTTTTGCTGTTTTTATATATAGGAAGCAGTATATAGGCAATAGTATGGAAATAGAAACAGAAACAGGACATGAAGTATGGTATGAACAGTTGGAAACTTTCTATTTTTGTCTTGATGTGAAAAACTTTGGGTGGTCAAGATACCCGGTTTCCTTTCGGGGCGGGGTGAGACCACCCTGATGCTGTAAATATTCTTTTATGCTAATAGAAAAGGATCTACCCAGCTTACAAAAAAAAAATAAAAATTAGATAACTTTTAAACCCCACCGATGTGCTAATCAAACTAAACTACACCGATTCGTTTAAATAATAAAAGCACCATGGCATTTAAATAATACCCACATTGGTTTTTGACATTTTGAAAAAAAAAGAAAAAAGAAAAAAGAAAAAAGTTATCATATGAGTGCTCTTTCACATAAAAAATGCATTGGTACGTTAAAAAAAAAATAACACTGGTACACAAGTGTTTCTCTAATTTAGAAAATAAAAATGAATTCAACCATCTTGGCGCTATTTTAAATATAGACCACACCGTTTGGTTAAAAAAATAATCACACCATTTTGGGATTTTGAAAATGAAAAGAAAAAAAATGAATCATATCGGTGCATTGAAAAAATATGGGACCTTGAAAATGTCGATGCACTTTTTATATAAGAGCACCGGTGTGCTTGACTATCGAACACACTATGTGTGGAGAAATTAAATAAAACACACACACACACACACACACACACACACACACACACATATATATATTTTTTAAATTAAAAAATGATGGAAAATTGTTTTTTCAAAATCTAATTTCATAGTCTTTTAAATAGTAAAAATGTATTCACTATTTCATTATTTTACCCAAAATTTCAAGAGAGTGATTTGGAAGAGAAATATACTAGAAACACTATACAACAACAATAAAATACTTTTGAGCAACATAACTATTCAAAAGATCATAAGCTAAAAGGTATGGCGATTCACTAAAAAATCTGCATAGTAAGTTTTAAATTTTATTGTTTTTGTTACTAATAAAAATAATTACAATTTCTATTAGGGTTTAATTAAAAGAGAGATAATTCGTAAGAGAAGATGAGATCAGAGTGCAAAATATTTTGAATCCACTAAAAGATCTGAAGTTGAAAGGTATGGTGATTCACTCAAAACGCTAGATAGCAAATTTTAAATTTTACTATTAAAATATTTTACAATTTCTGGTAGATTTATTGACAATTCAAAAAAAAATGAAAAAACAAAAACAAACAAATAAACAAACTTTATATCATAACAACTTTACTATTGATTTTACTAATAATTTTTTTTACAATCTTTGATCTTATTTAAATTTAGTTATTATTCAGAAAATTAAAATAAAAAATTTCAATACTTACCTTTAAATTCTTGCTTCTTCTTGCAAAATTTCACATTAGGGTTTAACTTTCTCTACTATTTCACAATTAGGGTTTTTCAATTTAGGCATTTTAGATTTAATGAGTGTGTACTTATTATATATATAATATTTTACATATAAAGTAGGGGAATCACTTATTGAATTAGATCCAAACCTTGTCAACCCTCTCTGTTTCTTTTAAAAATGGCTATATGTTGTGTAGTGCGTCATTTGTAACATAATGCACTTTTGAGTAATACAACACACTGGTAAACTATAACACTTTCGATTATGTCTAGTATGTTAAAAATTTCTACAGGTGTAATATAACGTAGTAACGCGCCTGTTCCTAATAGCACCATTAAATCATTGCGGTGTGTTGAGCCTTACGAATCGCACCGTCAACCTTATCCATTTTTTAAGAAACGGTTGTATGTTTCATAGTGTGCTCTTTGTAACATAACACATCAGGGATACCTAAGTAACTCAACGCACCAGTATATTATAACACTTTCGATTTTTTTTATTTTATTCATCATTGCTCCCAGTGTAATATAACGTATCAACACGTCTATTCTAATAACTCCGTTAAATCAATGTGGTGTGTTTAGCGTTACAAATCACACCATTCTAATTTAAAATTCATTTTAAAAATTAATTTTTCATAACGGTGTTGAACCATTAAAAGTACGATGTGTTCAATATTATAAATGCACTAGTGTGTTTATTTAGATAAACACACCGCTTACTAGAAATTTTTTTGTCTGAAAATTATTTGATTTATTTGTAAAATATATCTAATGGCTTCTGTATTGAATGATACATGTTGTATATTGATACAAAAATGTCCCAGAAGGTCTCAAGTAACAAAACTATTGATCGACACAATGACACCATATCACAAAAATTAGAGAAGACGAGTTCTTTGTAAATTTTTTACAAAATGAATATGTTTGAACTATATGTAAGTTTAACTTAAGTGTATTAGTTGTTGTGTGTCAAGCTGATGAGCCTCATCATTGAGTAATTATATGGGCCTTAATTCACCTCCTAGCTTAGTCAAACCAACTTTTCTCACAACTTATTACATTTTTTTTATTATATTTTGTTTATTATATGAGTTAGAGTTGGATATTATGCCTAGTGGACTAATATGCATTGAATGTAGGACTGAAGCAGAAAATGAAGAAATTTTTGCAAATACTAAGGTTCAAACTCGATTGGGAAAAGGGAGAGGGATTGTATGAGGTAAAGCCTCCTCTTTTACTTATCCCCCATACGAATATTCCTCCATCCGTCACACCAACTCGGAGTGCAAGCAGCCAAGCCATGAGGATTAGAAGGCAGTCGAGCAAGTGAGAGAAAAAGAGCTAGTTTATCTCGAGTTCGGGAGCCGAGCCTCCCTGATTTTAAGGAAGTCATTGGGGATTTCAGTTGTATAAGTAGAGAGGCCTAGAGTCTCATTAGGATTCAATTTTTTGTTGTAAAACTCTAAGCTATTTTCAATCTCCGGACTTGTGAAATTTTTATTGATGTAATTTTTTGTTTTGGTAATAAGAATGAGTTTTTTTTTGAGCTAGCACTGAGTTAACTCAGAGGGCTGAAGCTCTTGGGTTAGGGCCCAACCCTAGTAGCCAAGGCTCCTCTTTATTTTATATGTATGTTTAGTTTAGTTTCATAGTTTCATTGTTAATTTACTTTTAGATGCATTTCCATTGTAAGTAGTGTAGATTCGATTGGTTGTTTATTAATTTGCTTCCATTTGTGCATTAATTTAGTAGCAGGTTAGTAGGGATAAAAGGAGAACCACAAGGTATTCATCAGGTGTCTTGGCCTCACTTCCTTCCTCTGGGATCATGACTTGAGGAAGGGACCCTTATGCAGCCCCAAAAACACAAATTTCTATTTCTTTTATAAGCTTTGGAGTTTGTTGTCTTTAAATTAACATTTAGTTAGTTTTGCAAAGTAGGACTTCATTGTCATCTTTTTCATCTTCATTTTTGCAGTAAATCTCATCCATGCTTTCATTCCTTTTAGCAACTTTCCTCATGCATAATGTAGGCAGTTAATTCATTAATTCTTCTTTTCTAGTTTATGAGATGTTTCTTGTTTCAATAGATTTTTGGAAAATATACATGTTTTATGCAAAGCAGGTGCTTTAGGAGGAGAGAAATACTTCATAGCCAGCAACCACCTTCCACTCCATCCACCATAGTCATTCCTTATTTTCACCATCACCTTCACTAGTTTTCATCATTTTTCATAAAAATTCTTTCAAGCACATTGAGCGAATCCAACCATCTCCTATATTTGTTGTTGACTTCTGAGTGACCCTAGACCTTCTCCCACTTGATTCCACCCATCAACGAAATTTCCTAAGCCTTCCATCACCTCCAGCACCTCACATTTTTCTCTTGGCTGTATCCTGTAGGTTTACAGGGAATCCTGTAGGTTTTCCTAAAATGGTCTGTTTTGAGGCCGAATTGAGGGAAAACCTCTAGGAAGTCACCAAAAGCCTCCCAAGGGTCTCCCACACCATCCAACCATCTCCTAACCCTTCCATCCATCCTCCAACATCCTTAGTTCACCTACCACATCACCAAAAAAAATAGTTTGCATACTTGATTTTGCATGAAAAGACAAACATAGATTTATTTCAGTCCCTTTACTTGCACATTAGTGATGTTTGATGCTTCTTACTTCCATGCTTAAATAGTAGAATTTGGTCCATGATAACTTAGCATTATTGCAAAGCATATTTTCTTGGCGTTTAATTAGGAAATGGTGTGATTTAGAATTGAATTTTGGTCTTTTCCATTATTGCAGTAGAATAGCTCTCCCTTAGAGTAGATTTCCCTTTCTTCCATTAAGAAACCAAGATTCTTATGACTCTATAAAAGTTTGGCTTGAAAACCCAAGTGTTTTCTCGCTAGTTGAACCATGACAAAAGATAGAACCATCACTGTTACTTGTGTATACAGCACTGTCACCTCCAAATTTGTACAAACCTCGGGTTGATAAAGTAAATATGGTAGCCCAGGAGTTGCAACATTATTACTGCAATACTAGCGCTCATCGCTTTTTGGCACCGTTGCTGAGCTGGTGTCTGAGTAATATGTGAATACTATCTGAGTAATATGTGAACACTTCTTCTTTCTTCTATTTATTTTCTGTAATATTCTACCATTAGTTTATTTATGCAAAAGTAATTTAGTTGCTTCCTCAGTCAGTAGTTTTCATTTAATAAGAAATTTCAATTCTACAAAGTACTTTCCAAGTTTGAAAAAAAAACACAAAACCAAAAAAAAAAAAAAATATTCATTTCATGCCTCATAGGAATAGGGATAACTTAGGGAATTTTTTTCCAAATACCACTACTGCATCAAATAGCCAACCTTCCTTCTTCTTCAGTGGCTGTGAACTGGAGGAACCCTTAGGTGAGCAACTTGCCATATTTGAAGAACCTACAAGGGAAGAAGAAGAAGAATAACCCATTCCTACTGAACCAATGGCTAAAAACGAAAATGACAGAGGGAACCGAGAGAGAGTTGAGGGTGCCTTCCCCATTAGGGAAACCAATGGGGAAACTAAGATGAAAAATATAATCCCCTCTTCCCTACCTCATTTCCATGGCTTGACCACAGAAGACCCCGAAACTTTCCTATTTTAGTTTTTTGTTATATGTCGAACCTATGACTATACAGATGATGAGTAGAAGTTAAAACTATTTCCATCTACCCTCAAAGGTGCAGCATTGCATCGATTCATGGGTTTACCTGGGGATAGCATCACAACTTGGTCTCAGATGTAGCAAACCTTTAACAACAAATATCGAGACTACTGTTGGTCAAAGAATACTGAAGAGGAACTTTTTAGGATGACCATAGGTAATGATGAATCCCTAGAGGACTTTGAAGAAAGATTTCAGCTTAGTTACAAAACCCTAAGTCACTAAAGTTGGTCCTGCTTAGGGGAGTAAGGGAAGATCTTCTATATACCCTACACATGTTCACAGGAGGAGATATCTACCAATTACTCTATGAGGACATCAGAACTGTCTTTAGAAACCATTCTAGGGCAGCTAGCAAAAAGGGTAGAGCTAGTCAACCTATGGTTAGTACATCCTCTTCCAACTCATCCATCAACAGTGAAATTGGAAACATGCTCGAAGATTTCAAAAGTGAGAGGCTACAAACCCTTGCCTTGAAAATGGACACTATGCATGTTAAAAATAAATCAGGAGGAAGCAGAGAGAGCCTTGGCCATTTTTTGTCCTATATGCACCAAGAGGCATCCTAAGAATGAATTTCCATTGGATTCTATTGAAATTTTCTCAGTATGTGAAGAAAACCACTCCACACACAAGTTCCCTTCTTTGCCTAGACTCAAAGCTATATATCAAGGAGCTCAAGGGGTCACTAAGCAGCTCAGCTACATAAACCAAAGGAGACCTCATGGGCCTAGACCATACCAGCAGGGCATGCAAGGTCATCCCATGCATATTACAACCCCAACCAAACCACAACCATACCTTCTTCGGGACCCCCTACTCATCCTTCCTAGTCTACACCCCCTCCTTGGTCCTTTGCATCTCATTAACACTCCCAGCTAGCCAGCCAGTCATTTCAACAACATGCTCCCCCACAACCTCAATGGAATGCACTGCCCTAGGGTTGGAGGCCCCAATACAATAATTCTCTAGCTTTACTTCCTCCTCCATTTGTCCAACCACAGATGCTACACTCTACTCCACCCAAGCAACCCCAGATACCTACCCAACCAAATTTGAACCTGAACAACAGACAAGCTCAACAAGTATAAAGTGGAGAGACATCATATCCAACTTATGCTTTGGAAATATAGGAGATTAACCTAAGTAGCCTTAGGTCAGATAGATGAAAATTTTCCTTATGCTATCTACTTTATCAGTAAGAATCTGTCAAAGGATAAACTAAATTACACAGTGACTGAAAAGGAACTCCTGACTGTTGTGCATTCATTGAAAAAATTTAGGCATTATATTACAAGTTATCAAACATTTGTGCATACTAACCATGTTGCAATCAAATATTTAATGAATAAACCAAATGTGAATGCTCATATTATAAGATGGTTACTTTTATTATAGCAGTTTGATCTAACTATTGTTGATAAGCCTGGTAAGGAAAATGTTGTTGCAAAGTTTTTGTCCAGATTAAATTTTCTTGTAGGTGAAGAAGGAATGGTTGATGACTAGTTACTGGATGAGCAATTATTTTCTATTTCAATTCTCTCTCCATGGTTTGATGATATAGCAAACTATTTGGTATCTGCACAGTTCCCACCTAACTTGTCCTCCAAAGAGAAGATAAAGATAGTGAGGAAGAGCACCCCCTTCACTTGGATTGGGGGAAATCTCTTCAAACTTGGCCCAGATCAAATCTTGAGAAGGTGTGTCAGGGAGGAGGAAGTCTTTGACATCCTTTGACCTGTCATGATGGGCCTTGTGAAGGTCACTTTGCAGCAAAGAGGACAACATTCAACGTGTTACAAGCAGACTATTATTGGCCCACTCTTCATCAGGATGTGAAAATATATACTAGTCAGTGTGATCGGTGTCAAAGTATGGGAAGGACTACTCCAAGAGATGAAATTCCTCTGCAACCTCAAGTGAATTTCGAGCCATTTGACAATTGGGGCATGGACTTCATTGGGCCTATTGACCCTCCTTCCAAAAAAAATAGTACATCATTGTGTGCACTGATTATTTGAATAAGTGTGATGAAACCAAGGCAATTAAGGTGGAAACAAAGGAGAAGGTAGTTGAGTTCCTATGGGAGAATGTATTCTACAAATTTGGATACCCTAAAGAACTGGTCATAGACCAAGGAAGTTAGTTTACCTCCAATAAGATTGAAGACTTGCTCAGCCAGCACAAGGTCAAGCATAGAACTTCCACTCCCTATCATCCACAAGCTAATGGGCAAGTGGAGGTGACCAACAGAGTACTAGAGGGCATTTTGACCAAAGTGGTAAGCGCCAACAGGAAGGATTGGGCAGATAGACTAGTTGGCCGCTTGCGCCTACAATACCACTAGGAAGACCACCATTGGGTTCACACCCTATGAGCGGGTCTATGGGAAAAAGACCTTGTTTTCCATTGAATTTGAGTATAACACATTAAGAATAGCAGCACAACTAGATATAAATCTCAATAGTGCACAAAAAGAGAGATTGTTCTAATTGATTGGTTTGAATGAGTTCAGAATGCAGGCCCTCCTACATACAAAGCTAATTCAACTTCAGAAGAAGATCTGGCATGATAAGAACATCAAGGAAAATAAATTTCAAGAAGGTGATTGGGATTTGTTATATGATTCTAGATATAAAGACCTCAAGGGAAAGTTAAAGACAAGATGGCTAGGACCTTATGTTCTAGAAAGATGCCATGATAATGGTTCAATATAGATCAGAACCATTGATGAAGAGGTCATTCCTTTACTTGTTAATGGACACCAACTAAAAATTTACAAGAGACCATTGTCAAAACAAGAATTCATTGATGATATCAATAAAACAATGATGGTTGTGGAGCAATTTTCAGATCCTACCTCATCAAATCACTAAGAGAAAAAAAGAAAAATAATAAGGACTCAAGTGAAAACCTCCATGAGGTGCCTGAGTCCCACTATCGAGTTGAAAAACTCTTGGGGCGGCCCAATGGTGTCATATAAAAAAAAAAAGAGAGAGAGAGAAAAAAATGAGAATAGAAAGATCCTTGGGTGAAAACCTCTCTTAAGGTGCCCAGGGAAAACAGCTAGGATGAAAACCTCTAAGAGGCAGCGTAGTTGTTTTCAAAAAAAAAACAAAAAAATAAAGGAGAAAGAAAAAAAGAAAAATCATAAAAATTTCTATTTTATAGATCAGCAAGAAGGACGATCAGAGAGCAAAGGATGATCATCAAGAGACATATTTCACTCACATTTTATTTTTCCACTCATTTTCATTCATCACTCTACCATTTATCTCATTTTTTTCACTCCTTTCCTTCAGTTTACAAGGGGACTGTGTTTTCTATAGGATCCCCTGTAAACCTTCAAGATCCCCTGAAAACCTACAAGATGATCCTGTAGGAATCACAGTGACCCAGAAATCCTACAGAAAGTGACTTGTTGAGGTAAAACACAACCCCCCCCGATTTTTGACTTGTTCACCTCAAATAATGGGGGACCCTTTTATAAAATTTTGGCTAAACACCTTTTAAGATTTTTATTTAGTTGATTATCCTACGCTTTTGTTAATTTTTCATTTTCTTTGGATTCTTGTTTTGATTGCTTTGTTAAAATCGATTTTTTATAAGCCTCCCATTGATACTTGTTTCGCCTCATTTGGACAACTGATTTGTAAATGGCACTCCTTGAAGTCTAATATTTGATCCAATCCAAGCTAAAATGCGTAAAATGTACAATATCCCATTTTTGTAAATAAATTAGTTCAATAATGCATTTATTTTAAATATTAACCCCTAGTTAGTTATTACTAACATTTTTCATTTTTTTTACTTATACATCCAAATCTTGAAGCAACGAGATTTTAGTAATTTACTCTAATTTCTAAATTGATTACTAATCTTGAAAACCCAAAATTTCTAAGTGGTTGTAGTTTATTTTTTATTTTTATCAAAGTGGCTGTAATTTATTTTTTCATTTATTTTCTAAGTGGTTGTAGTTTAATTTTCATTTTTATTAAAGTGGTTGTAATTTATAAAATAAACCTCATTAAAATAAAACAATATAAAAATTAAAATATATATAAAAATAAAAAATTACGATTGGATCGGAAGATCGGATCGAGAGTTTTCAAAATGTAACAATATTGGAAGACCTTCAATCTTACCGATTGCGGATCCCTCGATCATTAAAAAGTTCAATGCATCGCATCAGAGTCTTCAACTAATACAAGTTTTATGCCCCCGACTCAAATCTTCCTCTGATCTGATAAGCACATATCTCCATTTGTTGTTTTGAAATGGATTATGTATTAACGTATGGTGAAGATAGTTATAGTTTGAAATTAGTTTAAATATTTAATATATTAAGTTTTAAATAAAATAAATAATTAATATATAGAATTTTAATAAATTAAATTAAAATTAAATTATTATTTTTATATGTTAATTAGTTTATAAAATAATTAGTTAACAATTAAAGTAGAATTAATTATTAGATAATTAGAATTATAATTTAGGATTAAGTTTTTAATTAAAAATTATGATTTTTTAAGCGCAGCAATAGAAATTCCAGAATTGTGCCAGTTTTGACTCATCAAATTTGGAAGCTCATAGATTGAGTTATACTTGGTCAAATGAGGCCCAGGATGGCTCATTGAAAAAATAAAATCAAAGAGAACATTTCTGAGGAGGTTTCACTAACAAATTTGGTGATTTATTGGGTCAAAAATCAGACAGAAGATCAAGCTTCAAATTTTGAAAACAAAATCAATTTTCTGAGTTTTATTTTCTTCATTTTCATTTGCTCAAGCCTCTTCTAATTGCAGATTCGCTCATCAATAATATCTTTAGCCAATTAAACTCTCCCAGGCATCAATAGAAAGCTTACATTTTTTTTCTATATAATACTACCTAAGTACCCACGGGGGATTTGAATCGGTGACCTATCACAATGAGTGCCTTAACAACACACCCATTCACCGTCAATCCAAAGCCCCGTGGGCAGAAAGCTTACATTTTATTTTCAAGTATTTATTTAATTATTTTTGATTGGATTTGTTTTAAATGCCAAAAATGACATTTTAATTTTATTGGTTGCATCTTAATTCATTTTGATTTTTTTTTGCAGGAAAACAATAGAAGAGATATGGAGAAAATATCTTAATCAATGAGAATGCTCCAGCAATTAAAAGATTGAAATTTTGAACAAATAAAAGTAATTGGGCGGATTTTTCTTCAACAAACTTTCCTCTCAAGAATTCCTTTGCAAATATTATAAATAATAGATTACATAATATAATAATGGGTTGTTCTCCTCTGCAATTCTAGACTTCTAAAAACACTTCTGTAATAGGGATTTAGAGTTGTAGGTGGGAGGAGTGGAATCTCAGATCTGGGGATTGTTGAGGTTTTCCTTCTACATTCTGAGTTATGTATAAAGAATAGATTTTGCACTATTGTAGCTCTGGTTTTGAAAGTAGAAGCTCAGGCATTGTAAAGGACTATTAGAGATCGGAGCTGAAGAAATTGATTCAATAAATTGGTATTTCAAATACTATTATTTTAAATGCAGGTTTCATTTTTAATGATAGGAATGTCTCAATTTACTTTCATATTTGTGCACTTTTGTCGGTATGGGTAATTTGTCTCTATTTTTTGTTATTATGTATCTCTGCTCTTATGGATTAAATTCTGATTTATGAGTAACTATTTACTCAGAAATCTGTCTTACAAAACTGATTTATTAAATAATAATGTGTTATGAACTATTTTTGCATATTATTGTTAAATTATTGAATTTACTGATGACAATCAATATTATTTTTGTGAATTTCTTCTTGAGTGTTGTTGATTGATTATTTCAGTTAAAAGGTCTCAATAGGATGTGTTTTGATATCCATAATATCAGTTAATTGAACTACTTCATTAACTTGATATTTGTTATAAGCAAGACATGTTTAAATCCCAATACTTTAAATATCTTGCTCTTGGTTGGGTTAGATCTATATCTGCCTAATTAAGATAGGATTAAGATTAATTTCTTTTGCTTGCATTATAGAATAAGTTTGCATTTAAAGTAATTTCTACATTCCTTTAAGTCCTCCTCTCAAAGAGGCAAAATTTTAGTTGTGGCTTGGCTGAACCCAAATCAGCTTAAGAGTCATTCTCTTGCCTGATCAGCAAGAAGAAGTGATCTCATATCCCTGTCTATTGGTAGTTAAAGATATATAATAAACCATTAGCGATAGGGAGAAGGTAACTGAACCTAGTTAAACTAGTCGGAGCCACTACACCAAATGGAAAAAGAGTTGCTTTAAGGTCCGGATCGGGTGGTTATCCCCCAATGCTATTGCAGTGATTTTTTAGGCATCAACATTTTTGACACTAGAAGGAGGGCCTGAGATTTTTGTCTATTGGAGTTTTTTCAATTTTAACACTTTATTTAATTACGATGGTTCCTCTTAAACTTCCAATTTGGAGTTGCATCCATGGACGTGCATCCTCCAATACTCCACCCGAAGTGGTAAGATTCTTGTCTCAGGTAAAGTTCAATGGTGAGAGAAATTCTTCTGCTTTTAATCATGTCTTTCAATTTATTCGAAAGGTTTCAAATTATGATTTTCAAGGAATTGATGAAGGCATTTTATGCAGAATTTTTACTCTCACATTCGCGAAAAAAGCCAGAAATTGGTGTAAAACTCTTCTAGTTGCCTCAATCCACAGCTGGGATAAATTTGTTACAATTTTCATTTGTAAATTTAATGGCTATGATTATGATCAGTTATGTGATGAAATTGAATATCTACGAAAATAAAATGAGTCTGTTAGAGATTTTAATATTCAATTTCATTTGAATTGTTTAAAATTTAATGTCAAAGATAAACCTATGAAAGAATAATCACTAGATTGGTTTGAATATATTTGTTCTTTTCCACGCATTCTCAATCCTTATGAAATTATTTCAAGCTTTGTTCCATCCCCTTCCAACATAAATAAGAACTCCAATTTGGATATACAAATAAATTGTGATTAAGTGGTTTTACAAAGCTTGAAAAATATTTCTAATCAAATGCAAGAAGACAATAGTAGCAATCTTGAGAAAGAGCCGCCTTGAAATCTAAAAGCTACTTTGAGGTAAATTCAAAAAATCAAATTGCAAATATGCAAGTACAAGCAATGATCAAAGTAAATAATAAAATGCAAATTATTGTACAAATTTTTGAATTTTTCCATGAGGAACAAATGCCGAAATTAGAGCAACAAAGAAACCTTCTTCAAGAAAGCATGAATACACAAAAGAATGATCTACAATCTGAAATTTACAATGAGCATAATGTACAAGAGTTCTCAAACAGAGACATTTTTAATTGCATTATTTCAGATTCGCATTTTTCGCTATATCTTGATATTTTTAATAATGATAATTTTCCCCCTCTTGCTATTAAAGATATTTCAGAAAATAAAGAGGATGATCTAAATGAATTACCAATAAGTTTTTATCAAGATAGAGAAACAATTATTGATCATTCTGTTGCCATTAATGAACATGAAATTTTTATTCCTCCTTGTTTTGATATATTGGATGAAATTGAAGGGAATTCTAGAAAATCTTGTGAAGTCATTTATGATAATTACTCTGACATTGAGGATGTTGATTTCTGTTCTTCTCAAGAGAATCCTCATGATAAAATTCAAATAACATGAGAATGAGGAACGTTTCAATTTAGAAATTATTCCAACTAATCCTCATTCTAGAGCAACAAATTATCTTCATGATTTCACTATTCAAGAAAACATTCCAATTTATGATTCATATCATGATCAAGCTCTCATTCCTACTCATAATCATAATTCGTTTTTTAATTTACAAATTGGAATCGACAATTACTCAAATTTCATAATTCTAGTCAATCCTTGTGAAAAAAGAAATTATTTCGAAACGATCACAATTGTGCTGTAACATTAGTTGTAACAATAATGATTTCATTTTATTTTTGTTTCCTCACTTCTTTTGTTTAAAAACATATTTTATTTCTATTTTATTTTTCATATTTTTGATACTTTAAGCTGGCATATGGAACACTTTTCTATCAAACATTCAATTGATGCATTGCCCTGTTGGAAAATTGAAGTTTCATATTATAATAATGAGCATCAAAAGCTATTTCAATTTCAATTTCAATCAATGCTAATGTTTTATCAAAAGCTTCTATATTCTCAAAGACATTATCAACAAGAGAATGTATTTTACAATCTGGCCAGCAATTCAATTTAATTAATAATTTTTCATTTCATTTGAAAGATTTCCATCCATTTTTCATTAATTTATTTGAAAAATATTTGGAAAGTTTTCCTTCATGGAAGATTGTTAATAGCTTAACATTTACACATAACACTAACAATTTCTTCCAGACCTTTGAATCTAAATGCTCATATCCACAATCTGGGTTGTTATCTCTTCCTTTGAACATTTTCCAATCCTTAATAGAAATCCATCTAGATTTTTATGATCCAATTGGTATTCAATTGGAAAGAAAATTTCAAGAGAAGGAAATTTTAATTAAGTTGCTAACAATAGCTGTGAATTATATTTACATATTTATCTTCCTCAGTTTAGTGAGATTTGTATTTTTATTACTAACATTTGAATTGTACATACATGCAGGAATTAAAATCAGAAAATGGTTACATTGGAAATATGACTATACCTAGTCATTTTCATGTATATGGTTATAATAGGAGTAGAATTAATTTAGTTTGTTTATTTTTATTTCAATAGTTTTGCAGATTAAAAAATAAAACAAAGCAATCAGCCCTTCTCATACATGTTCAGTGAAAACATTTTCTTCCTATCAGAAAGTTTTAATCCTTGTTTTCCTTTTTAAATTTCTTGCAACAATACCTCTACTCTGCCTATTTTGAATAATGTCTTGATTAAATTCAATTGAAGTTGCACATGGCATCGATCGCCTCAAAGTCACTTTTCTTCATTTCGAGATTTCCTTCTAAGATTTTCTTTTGAAATTTATATGATAAAGGTTTTGAGGATATAAAAGCTTCATGATCTCATCCCATGAAATGTATGACTGTCTATGATATGCTTAATTCTAATTCAATCATTATTAATCAGTCTAACCTTTCGTGGTAATCATATGAAGTTCATATTATCTTCCTCGAAATTTGCTAAACTAACCTTAAGGATGTCTATTTTGCTGTGTGCACACATTCAAATCTGTTTTGATATTTTTCCACAATTAGTGGCTTTATCCCATTATAATCTTTAGTTTATTATTTGATACTACAATATGCATCATATTCATTTACTAAAGGCATTATTGAAAATTCAATATAACAATAGAGATTCTTGTCAAGTTATTCAGAATAAGCAGAGGTAATAAATTGTTGTTTCAATTCAAAAAGGAAAACAATTTTCATATTTATTTCTGGTAAATTTTATATTTCATAAACATGAATAAACAGATTTTATTTACGCTGATTGCACACTCCGATTTAGAATAAATGATAAGATGATTTTGAACAAAGTCAGAATTTTGATAAATCCAAGGATTTGAATATTCATGAGGTAAAATCTACAGACAATTTCCTTCTACGTACACATTTACAAGTTCGTTCTCATCTATTATTAGTTTCTCTTTTCCTTAGTTTTTTTTTTTTTTAATTTTGTTATGTTTTATTTACAAGTTTTCATTTGTTTTCAAAACTTGAAGTAAACAACAAACCCATATCAAATTTACAACAGGTTCAGGGAAATTTTATTTATGATTCATTAGAATTTGAGCATTTTTAACTTTGCTTTCAACCATCAGAAAACCCAATTGAAATTTAAAGCAATATCATAAGATTCAACTTGATTTTCATATTGCTGATACTTCAGTGAAAATATTCGCAATACTACCATCCCGCTCATCTTTGTCAATAATTTCATTCTGATATCACATCATCCACTTCACAACCATTTGTAGTGAAATATTTCATCGAGAGTAGTTTTTAGCATTTTTGATAACAAATTATCCATAAAAGATCTCCCATGTATTACCTCGCTCATATGTCATATCACATTTCGCATATCAGAGGTTTTCAGTTGAATATATTTCCATTATCATAAATCGGTGATCTCCGATAAATGACTTTACCGATATTGCGATGACCACATAATTCCGAACCTGATATGAAATTCAAATCAAGTTTAAAAATATCGCGTCCATTCAATCGAGGGGCATAATTTTAAAGGGTCGATGTCTCAGATCCGATATGTTATTAAATTTTCATCATAAAATTATCGGGTCCACTCTTCATCGCATATCGGCATATCAAAAATTGTTACATCATGTGCTTAAGATTGCCGATCACGATCACCGATTTCTGATTGCGCCGATTTCCAATTACCGATTAGCCATGTCATTCATCGCATATCAACATCGCAAGAATCATATTGTGCTACATCGGGTACCAAACATTCGCCAATCACCGATATCGCAATCGCTTCATCGCATTTTTATTTATGCTCACATCACATCTCCAAATCTGCGATGTGTGATGTGCGATGTGGGAAGCACAATGTAAATATTCCCCGATCCTCAATATAATATTTCTTTAATGATGCGATCGTTTCATTTCATTGCACATGTTCTCATCGGAAATTTACTATTGCAACCTCCAATGCGATAAACTCCAACGCATACCTCTACATGCAATGCAAATCTTCTGATAAGGCGTTGTGTTAATTTAAAGGAATATTGGGCAACCACTATGGTAAGAAAACAATTAATGACCAATTTACAACATATTTAAATCATTTCGATTTCTCATATATTTCAGTTTTAAATATATAATTCCATAATTAAATATGGAATTTAAGACCTCTCTATCTTCATATTTAAATTTTATTATCTTGGATTTGGTCTTGATTCTGGACAATTTATAAAATCATGGAGTTTATATGAAACTTATAATATTTTGAGAAACAGTCATTACTGCAAATTCTCATTCTCATTTCTGATGCATTTGTTTTCCCTTGAACACTAAGCATTCTATTTTTACATTTTACTGCTTGCTTTAGTTTAAATAAAATAAATAATGATTTTGGGTTATAGGATTTTGGTTAGTTTGCCTTCTTCATGTTTTAATGTTAACTAAAACAAAAAGTCAGTTAGTATTGGAGAAATTGATACCTTTCAGGTAAGATCAAATACAATTATCCAATGGTAAGATCCATGTACCCACTTTCATTAATTTCCATTTCATTACTTTAGTTTTGTCTTTAAAGTATGCTGATATAAAAAATCTGTTTCGCAGTTCTCCATTTGAAGCTTTCAATCCTCTGCCAGATCATATTTTCAAAGTCCTATACTCTTCTCCTGGCTTTATTTCAATAAGTAGCAATAATCTTCATCGAAACAACTACACCATGAAGTTTTTGAACCTTTAGTTTGTTTCTTTAAGCATTCCTTTTATTAGAAAATGATTAAGATGATGCTTTGAAACAAGAAGATTGATATCAGACAGAAAGTTTCCATTGTGGCTGAATTTTATCATCATTGCTATCCAAAAGGCCTAAAACACTTATAACCTTGCAAGATATGATTTTTCTAAATCTCGACATAAGAAAGAATGATTACACAATTATTTTCCTTTACTTCATTTTGTTGAGACAATAGTATAAGCATTCTTGTTAGAGTTTGTATTTCAAAACTTGGATTTTCCTTTCACTTTTCAAATTTCTTCATTTTTATTTTTGTTTGTTGATTTCTTTTTCATTTTAGCATAAGAATTCTTTTCCTTTGGTTTTCAGTTTTGATTTAGGTGACTTTGCCATGATTTATATGGAAAGCCTTCTTGTTACCTAACTATGGTTGGCATATATGGGGAAAAAATTATTAATAGTCACCTATTAGTTTTTTTTTTAAATCCCTTATTAAAGTTTGATTTTCTTATTATAAAGGTAGACATACTTAAAGAAGAGATTACCAATTTAGAGAAGTTGAAAAAGTATCATAAAATCTGAGAAATTTCTTTTTCATCAAAATTGTAATCATTTTGAGATTTCAATATTTTATTAAGATATTTCAAAATTCTATTATCAGTCAAAAAAAATTATTTTTAACAAAGTAAAGACACTTTACAGCAAATCACCTTTAACTCTGATATTGTCATTCTTAAATCTTAAGGAGTCAACAATTCTCCCTGTCCCAAAGGGTCTTATTTTTCTAGAGTATAATCTAGAAATATATTTAAACTTAAAAGATAAGAGGTCTCATCATGAGCCTGCTTACCATTATCATAGGGAAAAATAGGCTGACATTACCAACACTACTAAACAAACCAGGGTAATGGCTTTTGATTGCAAATAATTATAAGACAAGGGGTCTCATCACGAGCCAACTTGTTTAGTCCAATTATAACCAGTGAATGGCATTTTCAACTATTTCGCTACCAAACCAGGACAATGGCTTTTAGGAGCAAAACAATAAATAAATAAATAAACATATATAAATAGATTTATCTTTAGGTCAATAATTCTTAAATAGATGGTATTCTGAATCATTGATGATTAAAAGGTAACCCTGTCGAGACTATAGATGTTTGCTGACAATAGTGACTCCACCTATGACAAATGAGTATATTTTAAAAGCTAAGCTGTAAAGTGACCCCTGCTTTATCTCTATAACTAATTAAGGACTGATATAGAGTTTTGAAATATTTTAATTTATGAGGAATTTTAAGAAAAATTACAGTAAGATGATTCTTGCTTTTATTCAGATTAATGAACCTAGTCAAGCATTTCAAAAATAATTTTCTCTTCTTTAATTATTTTTACTTTAATTTTAGAAAAATCTCACTCGTATCAAACAGAGATAACTGGTTCTTCTCCTGCGTGTTGCCATTGTTGAGGTAAAACACAACCACCCCATTTTTTACTTGTTCACCTCAAATAATGGGGACACTTTCTATAAAATTTTGGCTAAATACATTTTAGAATTTTTATTTAGTTGATTATCCTACACTTTTGTTAGTTTTTCATTTCTTTGGATTCTTGTTTTGATTTCTTTGTTAAAATCGATTTTTATAAGATTCCCATTGATACTTGTTTCACCTCATTTGGATAACTGATTCGTAAATGACACTCCTTGAAGTCTAATCATTTATCTAGTCTAGCTTAAAATGTGTAAAATGTACAATATCCCATTTTTGTAAATAAATTAGTTCAATAATGCATTTATTTTAAATATTAACCCCTAGTTAGTTATTACTAACATTTTTTCATTTTTTTTACTTGTACAGCAAAATCATGAAGCAATGAGATTTTAGTAATTTACTCCAATTTCCAAATTGATTACTAATCTCGAAAACCCAAAATTTCGAAGTGGCTATAGTTTATTTTTTATTTTTATTGAAGTAGCTGTAATTTATTTTTTTATTGATTTTCAAAGTG
>APFE030358152.1:26665-42918 GCA_000404065.3 Pinus taeda | reverse complement strand
GAATTAATTATTAGATAATTAGAATTCTAATTTAGGATTAAATTTTTAATTAAAAATTTTGATTTTTTAAGTCTAGCAACAGAAATTCCAGAATTGTGCCAGTTTTGACTCATCAAATTTGGAAGCTCATAGATTGAGTTATACTTGGCCAAATGAAACCCAGGA
Organism: Pinus taeda; assembly: GCA_000404065.3. Taxonomy (NCBI): domain Eukaryota; kingdom Viridiplantae; phylum Streptophyta; class Pinopsida; order Pinales; family Pinaceae; genus Pinus; species Pinus taeda. Next base: position 42,753 of record APFE030358152.1, on the reverse strand, counting down.
CGGCTCATTGGAAAGATAAAACCAAGGAGAACATTTCTGAGGAGGTTTCACTAACAAATTTGGTCATTTATTGGGTCAAAAAGCAGACAGAAGATCAAGCTCTGAATTTTGAAAATAATATCAATTTTTTGAGTTTATTTTCTTCATTTTCATTTGCCCAAGTCTCTTCTAATTGCAGATTTGCTCATCAATAATATCCTTGGCCGATTAAACCATCCCAGGCATCAATAGAAATCTTACATTTTATTTTCAAGTATTTATTTAATTGTATTTGATTGGATTTGTTTTAAATGCCAGAAATAACATTTTAATTTTATTGGTTGCATCTTAATTCATTTTGATTTCTTTTCGCAGGAAAACAATAGAAGAGATATGGAAAAAATATCTTAATCAATGAGAATGCTCCAGCAATTAAAAGATTAGAATTTTGAGCAAATAAAAGTAATTGGACAGATTTTTCTTCAACAAGCTTTCATCTCAAGAATTCCTTTGCAAATATTATAAATAATAGATTGCAGAATGTAATAATGAGCCGCTCTCCTCTGCAATTCTAGACTTCTAAAAGTACTTCTGTAATAGAGATTTAGAGTTGTAGGTGGGAGGAGTGGAATCTCAGATCTGGAGATTATTGAGGTTTTCCTTCTACATTCTGAGTTATGGATAATGAATAGAGTTTGCACTATTGTAGCTCTAGTTTTGAAAGCAAAAGCTCAGGCATTGTAAATGACTATTAAAGACCAAAGCTAGAGAAATGGATTCAATAAATTGGTATTTCGAATACTATTATTTTAAATGATGGTTTCATTTTTTATGACAGGAATGTCTCAATTTACTTTTATATTTTTGCACTTTTGTTGATATGGGTAATTTGTCTCTATTTTTTGTTATTATGTATCTCTGCTCTTATGGATTAAATTCTGATTTATGATTAACTATTTACTCAGAAATCTGTCTTACAAAACTGATTTATTAAATAATAATGTGTTATGAACTATTTCTGCATATTATTGTTTAATTATTGATTTTACTAATTTGACAATAAATATCATTTTTGTGAATTTCTTCCTAAGTGTTAGTGATTGATTATTTCAGTTAAAAGGTCTCAATAGAATGTGTTTTGATATTCATAATATCAGTTAACTAAAATACTTCATTAATTTGATATTCATTATAAGCAAGACATGTTTAAATCCCAATACTTTAAATATTTTGTTCTTGGTTGGGTTAGATCTATATATGCCTAATTAAGATAGGATTAAGATTAGTTTCTTTGGCTTGCATTATAGAATAAGTTTGCATTTAGAGTCATTTCTACATTTCTTTAAGTCATTTTCTCAAGAGGCAAAATTTTAGTTGTGGATTGGGTGAACCCAAATCAGCGTAAGGGTCATTCTCTTGCCTGATCAGCAAGAAAGAGTGATCTGATATCCCTGTCTATTGGTAGTTAAAGATATATAATAAACCAATAGCGATAGGGAGAAGGTAACTGGACCTAGTTAAACTAGTCAGAGTCACCACACCAAATGGAAAAGGAGCTGCTTTAAGGTCTGGACCGGGTGGTTATCCCCTAATGTTGTTGCGGCAATTTTCGAGGCATCAACATGACCCTAAAGGAAAAAATGGCTTGCTATGTTAATGAAATAATAGCCCCTTCATCATCATTCCATCACCATACCTTAGCCACCACCATCACCCCTGCATTCACCCTTGAAAACAAAATCAGTTTCAAAAATAAAATTGACAGTCTTCGAAAAAAGGGAAACAGGGAGCAACAAAGAGCATCACCTGAGTACTCCTCATCCTCCACACTCCTAGTCTCTCTCTCCATACATGTCACCATCCTCACAACCCTAGATAAGAGTATAATTAAGATTTTTGAGGGAGAAGCAACCACGGGACATCCTGTAGTAGCCTATCCCACAGAATACAAATCATCAGAGCATCAAGCCTCCATCATGATGATCCAAGGGTAGAAGGAGCTCCAAATAAGCAACACCACCTCCATCTTCAACAACAAGTACCTGCACAAACAAAGGGATCATGATAAAACAACAAGTAAGGGAAGAAGAATAACATGCAGCCAATACACACAACAAGCACCTCCAGTCTTCAACAATTGCAGCAAGGTATTGGCACCACAGGTAAGTGTCCTACTTGCTCTCTCATATGCATCATGTAGTCAAAAAAATATAAAGGTTACGAGTAAGTTGGTTTATAAGTGAAAAGCTGGCCAGTTAACTTTGCCACCTTCGCTTAGTTAACAAAGACAAAATAGGGTGTCCTCTCACACGTGGCAACAGTCAACTTGAAAACAGAGAAGGGGAAGGACAAAAGTAGTTAAATATACGGACGCATAAGGTGGGAGCTAATTATGAGGAGTGGGAAATGATGAGGCGGTAGTGGGGACCAACAGCCTAAAAATGGAAACGTACCTCGGTTGTCAGCACACCACCTCATCCCAAATGACCATAAGAGGAAATAATCATCGTCCCCATGCATTCATGCATTCACTTTCTCAAGGCTCACTATCACAGTTGGCTCTCATACCCAGGCAACCTACTGAAAGAAAAACTCCATTGTTTTACTGCACATGAATTCCTATAGGATTGCACAAAATTCCTACAGGATACATAGAGATAGTCTATAAGATAGGACGAGAGCACTTTCAGAGGGGAAATCTCAGGGGTTGACAAAAAAAAACACTATGAAGAGGTAGGCTCTGTAATTACATTCCTCTTTCTAAGAAAATTGATCAAAAAAATACTCTAGTTTGAGTGAATTTGGCAATTGTGCAAGAGAATTGTCCACACGGTCATCTCAGTTTTTTACTTCTGCATTTGAATTGTATCAACCATCTCATCTCCTCGAAACCTCACAAACCAAGATGATAGGAGCGTTTAATAAGAGGGAGCCCACAAACACTATGAGAATCCAACAAAACCCTTATGCACTAGAAATCTTCACATGGCATAATTGGATGGGGTGTTTCAAAAAATTAAGGGGGTATGATGATGAGGTGGCCCAAGATTTTGCTCTCTCCCTCATTCCACTCACCAGAGTCCATGCCACTATTGTGGTAAGAGGCCTCTCCATAGAACTCATGCCTAAACTCATCAACATAATTTCCACACTTCCCCTAGGAGTACCATGGAGGAAGGAAGACAAAGGAGATAGCCAAGTTTCTAAAAGGAAATTCTTTTTAGAAGGTGAGGAACCCACTGAGGAAAAAAATGGAGTAAGGAGAGCAAGTCTGCCATATCCCTGGAATGAGGTAAGCTACCAATTGATCAAATACATTTCATGTGAGGGTAGGTATAGTGTGTTCTATGGCTATCATTTTAGACTTCTTGAAGAATTGAGATTTGGAGTAGAAACACCCCCTCACCACAAGCTCAACATACCATACTTCCAGCTGCAATCACTAATAGACTCAAGCATCAAAGAGCAAGAGGGAAATTCCAAGCAGTTAGCTCACCATGGGTTAATTAGAATCCTTATAGAAGATTCCCTCCAAAACGTCAGAATTCCTATAAAATGATGAGTTTTCAGAGACATGCAGGCAGAGGAAGACATCAAAGCTCTCACATATGATGTTAGTCATACTATCAGTGAAGAGGAAGAGGAAGAAGAAGTAGAGTAGGAAGAAGAAGAAATAAAAGGAGATGAAGATGATATGGATGAAGAAGAAGATGAAATAGAAGAAAATGAGGAAGATGAAGAAGAAGAGGAGAGAGAGAAGGAGGATGATGAAGAAATAGAGGAGGATGTTAAGTAGGAAACTGATAAATATGATGCAGATCTACAAGAGGGAGAAGAAAGGAAAGACATAGGTGAAGAAAGAAATGGAGAAGAGGGGGCAGAAAACAAGGAGGAGTCACCTAGGGTGTCTCCAGAACTCACAGAGAGAGAGAGGCAGAAGCTACCCTCACTGCACTTAGCAACTCTATCAAGCAAAAAGGCAAAAGACAAAGGTAGACCCCCTTATATTTCAGGACAAGGAAAAGCACAAGAATAAGGCAGGGGAAATCCCAAACACTAACCAAAATTCCCATTGTGATTGAAGGCTCACCTAAACAAAAGGAGAAAATGCCTTCCCTTAAGTTTCCTATCACCTATGTGAGAAGGCGTATGACTAGATAAACCTCCTCCAAGCAAAAAGCAATCCTAAATGATACACAACATAATCTATAGGGAGCAGAAGCAGTCCTATAGGATACTCTTCTAAACCTACAGGAGACACAAAAATTGGAAGAGGAGGTAGGCCAACAGCGAGAAACTAAAGAAGAGGACCTAGAGTCAAAATATCCTAGCCCCCAACCTAACCATGACTCCTACTACAAGTGTATTGAAGGAGGTAGGGTCATACCTAAAAAATTTGTTATCCCACTGTTCTTCGAGCTTGAGAAGGAGAGAGCCAGAACTCACCAACAAATGTAGATCGCCAAATCCAAGGGGGTGGAAGACATTGGGCACATGGAGGAGAAGCTCAAGGACATGGGCAGAGAGCTAAGTAGCTTGAGAGATAGAGAGGCCATAATGAAAAATCAATTAGAGAAAGAAAATGCATGGTTGAGAGGACCACTGCAAGAAAGAGAGAATCAATTGGCATGTATGGCTAGTCTCTCTTTGGAAGCAATCCAATGTAGGATGCCAGCTAAATCTTATGCCCTATACCTCAAGGAACAGTGGCTGCAGTTCCAGATCAAGACCCTAGCACAGAGAGGCACCATGCCATTTCAGGACTATAAACAGTTCATTGATCTTTGTGATCATAGCACACTAGAAGATAGGGCCAAGATGTCTTAGATTTATTTGCACAACATGACCTTAATAGACATGAATTTATGGGATGCTAATGCCAAACTAGGAGATTTACAGTTGATGGCTTTGGAATCATGGATGAACCATGAGGAATCAAGGGCTGTAGAGATGAAGAAGATATTGGTAAGAGAGAAAAATGAACCTCTTATGATCAGAGATGAGCATTCAGATCCCATGGCCCTCATCAGTACCCATAATTTAATTGAAAATGATCCTCAGCTTGCACCTACGTATATTGCTGCCCAAGAACAAGCAAGTTCACATTTTGAGGACATGTTTAGGCTATTAGAGGATGATAGCATACATGCTTGCCTGAGGAGATGGAATGCATTACCATACAGCTTAAAGATAAGAGGGTACCACTCTCCTCAAAGATTGAGAGAAGCACTAAACAGGACACCCATGTACAAGCAATCTATGCAAAGGTTGAAAGTTAATTAGATTGGCCTAAAACTCAGACCACCACTACTCTTAGGAATGCTAGAAGGAAGGAAAGAAGAAGAATAAAATAGGTGGTGGGAGGAGATAGAAAGGAAAGTAGGCTTCTATGAACAAGAAGAGAAAACCACAACAAAGGCATGGGATGTCAGGGAGGCTACTAGAGCTATGAAGGGTATGGATATTGATTGAGTTGCTCAAAGGATGAGCAACACTTTTAGTAGGGGGAAAATGATGAGCCTCATAATTGGGTAATTATACGGGCCTTAACTCACCTCCGAGCTTAGTCAAACCAACGTTTCTCACAACTCATTACATGTTTTTTATTATATTTTGTCTATGAGATGAGTTAGAGTTAGATATTATGCCTAATGGACTAATATGCATTGAATGCGGGATTGAAGGAGAAAATCAAGGAATTTTTTTAAATATTAAGGTTTCAACTCGAATGCAACAAGGGATAGGGATTGGAAGAGGTAAATCCTCCTCATTTACTTATCCCCCATTTGAATATTCCTCCATCCATCACACCAGCATGGAGTGCAAGCAGCCAAGCCATGAGGATTAGAAGGCAGCCGATCAAGTGAGAGAAAAAGAGCTATCTTATCTTGAGTTCGAGAGCTAAGCCTCCCTGATTTTAAGGAAGTAATTTGGTACTTCATTTGTATAAGTAGAGAGTTCTAGAGCCTCATTAGGATTTGAATTTTTGTTGTAAAACTCTAATTTATTTTCAAGCTCCATACTTGTGAAGGTTTTATTGATGTAATTTTTTGTTTTGGTAATAATAATGAGTTTTGTTTTGAGCCAGCATTGAGTTAACTCAGAGGGTTGAAGCTCTTGGGTTAGGGCCCAACCCTAGTAGCCAAGGCTACTCTTTCTTTTATATATATGTTTAGTTTAGTTTCGTAGCTTCATTGGTAATTTTCTTTTAGATGCATTTCAATTGCAAGTAGTGTAGATTGGATTGGTTTTTATTAGTTTGTTTCCATTTGTACCTTACCTCAATAGTAGGTTAGCAGGGAAAAAAGGAGCACTATAAGGTTTTCAGTAGGTGTCTTGGCCTCACTTCCTCCCTCTGGGATCATGACTTGAGGAAGGGACCCTTATGCAGCCCCAAAAACATAGATTTCTATTTCTTTATAAGATTTGGAGTTTGTTATCTTTAAATTAGAATTTGGTCAGTTTTTATAAGTAGGACTTCATTTTCATAGTTTTCATCTTCATTTTTTCATTAGATCTCATCCATGCTTTCATTCCTTTCACCAACTTTCCTCATGCATAATGTAGGCAGTTAGTTTATTGATTTTGCTTTTCTAGTTTATGAGAATGTTTCTTGTTTAGATAGCTTTTTGGAAAATATACATGTTTTATGTAGAGAAGGTGCTTCACGAGGATACAAAGACTTCATAGCCAACAACCACCTTCCACTCCATACACCATAGTCATTCCTTTTTTTCACCATCACCTTTACTAGTTTTCATCATTTTTCATAGAAATTCTTCCAAGCACATTGAGCGAATCCAACCATCTCCTATCTTTGTTGTTGAATTCTGAGTGATCTTGGATCTTCTCCCACTCCATCCACCCATAAACCACCTTTCCTAAGCCTTCCATCACCTCCAACACCTTACATTTTTCTCTCTGCAGTATCCCGTAGGTTTACAGGGAATCTTATAGGTTTCTAGTACATCCTGTAGGTTTTTCTGAAATGGCATGCTTTTAGGCAAAATTGAGGGAAAACCTCTAGGAAGTCACCAAAATCCTCCCAAGGGTCTCCCACACCATCCAACCATCTCCTAACCCTTCCAGCCATCTTCTAAGATCCCTAATTCACTTACCACATCACCAAAAGAAATTAGTTTGCATACTTAATTTTGCATGAAAAGACAAAAAGACAAAAACAGATTTATTTCAGTCCCTTTATTTTCACATTAGTGATTTCTTATGCTTCTTACTTCCATGCTTAGATAGTATCATTTGGTCCATGATAATTTAGCATTATTGCAAAGCATAGTTTCTTGGCAGTTAATTAGGAAATGGTGTGATTTAGCATTGAATTTTGGTCTTTTTCCATTATTGCAGTAAATTAGCTCTCCCTCATAGCAGATTTCCCTTTTTTCCATCAAGAAACCAAGCTTCTTCTGACTCCATAGAAGTCTGGCTTGAAAACCCCAGCGGTATCTCGCCAGCTGAACTGTGACAAAAGGTAGAACCATCACTATTACTTGTGTATACAGCGTTGTCACCTCCAAGTTTGTACAAACCTTGGGTTGATAAAGTAAAGTTATTAACCTAGGATTTGTAGAATTCTTGCTACAATATTGGTGCTCATCACATGCAGAGCAAAAAAATGAAAAAGGTTGATAATATTTTTTCAAATCTAAGTGCAAAAGAGTGTTAAACCTTGAAAGAAAAATTGCATAATGATGAATTCGGTGAATGAAAAAATACTATTCAATATGAGTTTGTCTTTTTTTTAATTTTCATTATTAATATAATTAAAAATATTAGATAACATGTTTCAAACTCAAACAATCTATTAATTCATATATGCTTAATGTTTTAGAGGGAGCAACAACGAAGGAAAATCTCAATGTCCTTCTAACAAAAGAAAAATTATGGAACATGTAAATGACAATGAATTGGTCCTTAGCTCATTTGGAGTGGTGTTGGAGATTAATGAGAGGGAGGGGAGGGGGATTTTACAAAACTATGAGGGTTCTAGTGGAACAAACGTATAAATGGACTTTCCACTTACAATACAAAGATCAATGCAATGATTCTAAGAATAAAATTATATCTAAACTACAAGAAGTGTTTCTAGAGAAATGGTCAATGAGGCATGTCCGACTTGAAATAGAAAAAACTTACAACAAAAAAAATCATTCAAAAGGTAATATTCCTAATTGTATAAAATGATTTTCTAGAATTATATGTATATATTACTACAAACTATTAATTTATTAATATCGATTTTTAGTTTTCATATATCATTATAAAAATAGTTATTACTTTTTTAAAGGAGATTATCAAAATCCCAAATGATCAGCTTGTTGATATAGGAAACATGCCAGTAGGAATGTCCAAAAAAGTACATATAAGATGATGTCGAAAGAAATCGTCATAATTGAATCATAGGAGGAGCCATCTCAACAACAACGTGCTTCAGATGTATGTAATCATGATTGAATTTGTCCATATAAAAAATAATTTAGTATTAAATATTAATTTTCAAGTATTTTCATGCAAAAAAGAAAACAAGATGGAACTTATTTAGCAGATAAAACATGATGACAAGGAAGAAAATGATTGATTTCAAAGTTTGTGAGTAATTGTTAATATTTCCTTATAGAAATTCAACGTTTCATTTTTGTATATTTTAAGTGTTTTACAACAACCATCCTTGAATGTATTCAAATAAGTGCTAACATACAAAGAAGAGTCATCAGAAGAGTTGATTAAGATTGGATTAAATAACAGTTGAGTACATGTTAGCATATCAAAAATTAATTGTGGAATTTGTAAGTATCTGTGTTTCTTTATTTCCTTGAGTTTATAATTAATAAAACCAAAAAGTCGTTTATATTAAATATATGATTTATTATGGGGTATAAAACTTGTAGGAAACAAAGTATGGAACTACGCCAACATAAGAGTTGTTGAAAAAAGACACGATATTTGCTTTTGAAAGAATGTGTATGATTCACGAATCACTTATTGCTATGGTACATTATTTTTCGATTTACATTGATGTATTTAATTTATTTCAATTTTCATTATTCTTACCAATGTAGATATAATCATTACACTTAATTTTTATATTTGCAAATGGAACAAGATAAAGAAGATGAAAACAATTAATGCAATAAACAAAACATTCCTCCAAATAACCCAAGTCATGGGAGTAGCTTGAGCACTGACAACAATTTCAACGAAGAATAATGATCTATTTGGATATCAATGTAACTTGTTGTATTTTATGAAATAATTGTGTATGAAAATCAGACATTTTGTTTATTTTATTCATGGACATTGTGTCCCAATTGAAAGACAAGGGGTTACCAATATAAATCCCATTTTGTATGACAAAGATCCTCTTATTGATATATAATAAAATACATTTTAATTTATTCTATTGTGTTTTCCAATGTTATTGTGAAAAGTTACACCATAACTAAATATATGGATGATTAAATATTATAATGAAGAGATGTGAAATATGATAATATAACAAATTAATCTGAATATCATATAAAAATGCACTAATCAAATATTAATTTATATGAATATTCTTATAAGATATACGTTGATTTCTCAATGAATAACGTATTAAAAAATTACAATAATTGTACTGTCACAGGTTAATGTCTCCAAAAAAAGAGAAAATCTCATACAAAAACATTGGTGCGTCCATAACATAACAACGAACTAGTGCTTTACATTAAATAAAAGCATTGTGACCTCATCTTTTAGCATAACCGGTACCTTTTTCAAAAAACGACAACGCTGGGGCTTTCAAGTCTTCAAGCACCGATATTATTTTTTAGTTAATGTTCTGGTGTATTATAACTCTTAACGCACTAGTGCTTTCATAGAACTAACACCCCTTGGTTCTACAAAATATTATTTCCATTTCCAGTGCACTATTAAAATTAACAACATCATACCCTCTATATAACAAACAAACTAGTGCGTTTATGTAAACATGGCGTGTTGGTGCTGCATATTTAAGATAAAGCTCCAGAAGTAAAATTAATTTTTGCATGCCCCAGAGTCTTTCCTTCATCAAAGAATGGTTGAGACTTTTTTTATATAAGCATTGGTGTGGTATATGTTTCAAGGTTTGGTGCTCATTGAGTTGAACGCGCCAAAGATTTTTTGTTGTTGTAAGCAATGGGGTGGTATACATTTCAGGTTCCAGTGCTCTTTCAATTAAATGCCTTGGTGATTCTAATTATGTATGAAGCCCGATGCATTTTTATAAGTAGCGCACCAAGGTTGCTTGTTCCATAAAGCACACTAAAAAAAAAAAATATAAATAATAATAATAATATAATAATAAATTCTAGTAAACCTTTGGCCGCCCATATTTTTTAGATGTGATGAAGTTCAATCATAAGCTCTGTTAAAACATTTGTTCCCACAAACAAATGTTTTAGCAGATGCTTTTTTGATAATTTTTTCCAATTTTGTAATACTAAAAACCTCTTTTATAACCTCTGCTAGAAGGTATTTTCCATGCAGTGCGAGCTACTACTCTTTAATTTCTACCATTTCTGAGAGAAAAACTATGCTCTACTCTAATACCAAAAATTAATGCCGACAATATCACTATTTCTCCAAAATCCCTAAGATCCAAGGGTTTGGATTAATCTAGGGATGTAACACTTCCCCGAGGCCATATATTCTTTCAAGGCTTTATTTCCTTGTGTGGTGCTTGTATATAGTATCCAGAGCCAAGGAGGTAGTAGGGGTGACTACCTTTTAAAGAGGTTGGATGCAACTTGCCTAGATTTTACCTTTCACTTGTCGGTTGGAACTTTTAATTCCAGGTCCATGGACCTAGAAGTCTACTTCTCACTGACGGGGTCCACACTTGGTAAAAGTTTAACTTGACTAATCCAGGGATATGGGGGTCATTTGGTTACTTGGACCTTGACTTAGCTTTATGGATTGAAGGAATATGTGGATCCAAGATCTGGATGTCGCTTGGAGTGTTAAACCTTTTGAAGACCCAAAATTGGCTCAACTTAGATTATCGTGTGATGTCCCAAAAGTGGGTACTACACCAAATGTGTTTTAAACAAATTTTTATCTACACATACAGGGATCTAGTTAAACATTAGTTGCATGCACCTTGGTCGAGCCGGATATGAAAAGAGCTGGATATCCTTAAGTCATTTGATATAATTCTTGGAGAAAACAATTCACAACTTCATGTATTAACAAATTCAGTTAGAAAATAAATATGGTTATAAGTTATTCTCTTAACCTTGATTGAGTTGGATTAAAACAAGTATGGATATCTATTGTTCTTATCCAAATACTCTTCTCTATGCAACATTGTTATTTGAATGTGAAACTACAAATTTTATTTCAATCCTACTAACCTTCAGTTTCATTCAAGGACTAATTATACTTGTGGAGAATAAGACAAACCATATGTTTTGATTCAAAAATTAATCAATCAAAAAAATTAAATACATGGGTTTGATATGTAATCTAATGATTATGTTCAAGAATATATAATATATATATATATTATATATATATATATATAATATATATATATATATATAATATATATATTCCATACCCAATGTTCCTTTTCTTCACACACACTAGATCCACACTTTTGTTGTCTCTCCCTCTCACTCTTTGATCTAAGCATTGCTACTTAATTACATATAGACACTCTTGATAGAGTTCTCATTCAATTTGACAAATTCAATATGTTTCCTATTTTGTCTAACAAAATCCCAAATTTGACTAGAATATCCCATTTACATGGAAATCAAATGACACTCAACTAACTTCCTAACAAATCATATTCCTTATATATTACAAATTAAATGACTTAGGAACTCAACTTCCTTTGGAACATAAATTAGGTAACCAAATCTAATGAATGAAAATCCTACTTTTCCTGCATCTTCAACTTCTTTACTTTTGGGATGCCATGCACTACCTACATCAAGGTACCCATACACCTTTAACCACTTCTTGATTTGATTCTTTGATCCCAAAATATATAAAACACACAAAATATATATGCATGTACCAAGTTCTTCCCTTATTCAATTTCCTCAAATCTAATAACAAGAATTGATTCCATCGTATGATAGATTTCCACTATCTACCATTCATTATGAATTCATTCATTCAAATTTGAAATACACAATCATGCACAGACAATCATATAATTAAAAATTCATTCTATTAACATAATATGTACATACATCTACTCATAACCTCTCCTTCCTCTTTATGGTATGATTTCACATTCATTTCGCCATCCTCCCTTTTCCTCACACTTACTCCTTTTTTTATTTCTCATATGCTTACAATATATAGAAACATGGTAGATTTTTCTAGATCCTAAAATCACTCCATAAATCACACATAGATCATATTTTTCTAAATCATAAAATCACTCAATCTATCCCTACCATCTCTCATGCTTTAAAAGGAATATTTTATTTTAAAATATAAACAAAATCTTACCTATCGAATTAAGTTCTAAACTCATTACTCATTCACTTAGATTTCCTAGAGTAAATCAAATCAATATAATATTTGCATAGAATAATACAAATCCTTCTCGAAATTTCAAACCCCCTTTTGGAACTTTTTCCTTGAAAGGCTTGATGGTTTACAATATCTAATGCTCCCGCATCAGACTCCCACAATATAAAAATTTATGACCTCCTGCTCATAATATTTTGATGTAACGATACTTTTGGATCCTAAACCTTATATTGTAGTTGATCATCTATTTATTTATGTTGTTGTCCTTCTCCTGCTATAGTTGTCATCAATTCTCTAGGCCTCCAAATTCTATTTTGGAGTTGTCCACTTGTCTTATTAATGCACTTTCTTATAGTCACTTTCTTTCTGCTACTGAATGACGTTTTCACATAAGTATGAGTTCTCTTAGGCATCCTCCTCTTCAGCATCCATAACCTGTCAATTTCATTGTTCAATTCATTTCTTGGCTAAAACTTACCATCTATTTATGCTCGTTTCATATCCTCCTCTGCTATAAGAGTTACAAAACTATTACTAAATTATGGTACAAATATATCCTCTATGATTTGTTGAACATGTTCAACAACTTCTTTCTCACTATTTTCTTTCAATACAATTTCTTCCTTTAGTACTCGTTTATCCTTTTGTTGGTACATGTTATTTCCTTTCTAAAATGTGTTGTTGTTTTTATGCATCAAATGTTTCATATTCTCCTCCTCTATGTCATTGTTGTACGAAACTCTGATTTGTTCCTTAAATTCATTTGAGTTTGAAAACTTTCTATAGTTTTCATCACTTGTATCTATTTCTAATCAATTCTCTAAAAACCTCATTTCCTCTTCAAAATTTTCAAACATTAAACCTGAATATTCTACTTGAGGTTTTGTATGATCTCTAAGAAATTTCTTAGATTCTATTTCTTTAATTGCAGTCTCATATTCATATTTACTTTCTATACTTGCATCCTCATAATTAATTAGTAAATTAAATTTTACCTTAGCTTCCTCAAATGTTGTAAACACATCCTCATGGCTAGGAATTCATGAACATTCCTCCTCTTTGGTTGTAATTTCTTATTTAGACTTAGATCCTCTTAGCAAATTTTCCAACAATTCTTAATCCTCATTATGCTTGAGCATTTCATCAAAATTCTTCTCCTCATTTTTGTTCTCCTTTTGGCTATCTTCATGAGCCAACTTTGTCTTACTCTCTTCACAAATATAGTATTACAATTGTCCTGTAGTAATTGCATTACACAACTATGTATGGGTCTCAATTTGTTTACCCTTATCAGACAATGTGGTCTCATCCTCCTTCATCTCCGTGATAACTTCAAATGATTTTATTTCTTCTATTAAACCTACAATCATACACAAATTGTCAATTTATAAAAGAAAAGGATTTTAGCCTCATTTGATGCCTCTTTCATAAAATCTTCCTCATGTTTCTTTGAAATTTCCACATATTTCATTAGACTCTTAATAGGTCTCTTATCAAAATATTCTCCAACTAATGACCCTTGCTCTAGTTCACAAAAGTGAACTCCTTTTATCATTAAACTTTTCTTAAGCTCAAGTCCCTTGAGCTTCTCATTCCTTAATTAAGCACTCATCTTGCCTCAGTTTTACTTCCAACAATTTCCACTTCATCTTATTTTGTAGAGTCCATATATACATTTTTCCTTCCTTTCTTTCTTCTAGCAGTTGCATCAATACATCAAGTTGCACCTTAATCATAGCTAGCTCTCTATAAAATTTCTCATTACTTAACTCTCTATGGCTTACCTCTGAACCTTTGTTATAACCATTAGTAGTCATAATCTTCCTTCATCTATGAGCTTCCTCTCACTCCTTGTGAGCTGCAATCAAACCTATGTAACAAGATGACTCCATCAACCTATTATTAAATACATTACTAAGCTTCCCATGGCTTAGTCTTCTGGTATTCTTCTAGTTCTCTCACCTAGAAATTCCTTATTTTGAGCACTCCTTTCTCTTTCAACTTCTACATTTAACTATCTCATCTATTCCGAGAACTTTTCCTCTTACACTTGTAGACTGCATCCAAGCCTCTGCAATAATAATTTACTCTGTAACCTGTTATAATATCTCACCAAGTTATCTCTCAACCTGGCCTTTTGGTATTCTTGGTTCTCTCCTCTAGAACCTCTTGAGCTTCTCTGCTCCTCTTAGGGTTTTGGAGATCTTCACTTCCTTTGAGAACACCCACTTATCCTCCTCCTTCCAAGCTCAATAAGAAATTTTAAAGGTTCTTTGCCACAGTCTCTGTGAACTTCCTTTAGTTTTTGTTTGAGTTCTCCCCCGTAACCATTTCCATCACTACCACCTATAATCAACAATTTCTTTAAATTAGTTGAAAACAAAAATACCAAATTACATCTAGTTTGACCTCATGAGAACATACATTGTTGTCGAAGTTTCCTCCAATACTTCTATTGGATCTACTATTGCAACCCTTCATTGTTCTTCCTCATCCAAAGAGCATAATTCTACTTTCCTTCCAAAGTAGAAAATCTCTCTATATCCTCAAGAATTTCAATATTATTTCTCAGAGCTTAATATTTGTAATGGTCTTGTAACGGTCTTGTACAAAGGAGGTCTCCAACATCAAGGAAATGGTAGTATGCTTCCCTTTTTGATTTATTAATCTATACATCTAGTGTTCATTTTCCATAAATCTCTAAATATTTATTCATTTAGTTTGATTCTTCTTTATCTATCAAGTATTTTATGTTTGATATATACTATATATGCTCTTGTATCTCTTGTTGTCTTTTGATCTCTCTTGCAGGTATTCAGATGCAAGGAATAACGAGGAGCGATCCTGGGAGCTAAGGGATTGAGATCATTATCAAGGTATTGAGCACTTAACATCACAACAAAATATGTTTCTCTCTCTTTCTCTACATTTTTCAACATAAGCTAGGAAATTCTACACTAGTTTGTCCAGTTTATTTCTATACCCACTCATTGGGCTAGAGAGATCACTTTTGTCCACAGAAGGGATTTATCTTTGAAAAAACATTGTGTAGGTTTTAACCCCGTACAGAAATTACCTGCATACGAATTCTAAATCACAGGAAAAATAAAAATGCGAGAGCATAACACATAAAACACATATACACAGAGATTTCCCACTGGATTTCAAAACCGAGACTACCAGCTTGATTTTTCATTATGTTCCTTTCAATGTTACAATACATATTTATACATGCCGAAGCATCCAATACCATGGACCGAAAACCATCGCGTCCAAAACCATGGATCGAAAACCATAGGTAGGTTCGCCCAACCTAATATAGGGTCCAATTTTTTTTTTTCTCAGGGCGCTGCCCCGAACCCTTAGAGGGGGGCTACCCGCCCTCCTCAAACCCCCTGTACAGGGGGGGCTGCCGCCCCTTGTGACCCCCCCGCTGCGCAATCAGCACAACGAAGGGGGGGCTCCACCCCCCCTCTAACCCCCCGATTCACTATGTAGGTTACTCATGGAAAGAATATAACACAACCCAACAATCTCCCACTTGTTGTTTTCTTTCCATAGGGGGCCACAAGAGAGCTTAG
>APFE030358152.1:2484-21923 GCA_000404065.3 Pinus taeda | reverse complement strand
CCCAACAGGGTGCATGTACCTTAAATTGATTCATTACGTTGTGGGCATGCAAACTTATCTCAAGCATAGTTTTTCCTTGTTTCAAGCTTGTGTAAAAATGAAACCAAATCCAAGCATAGTTTTTTCCCATGTTTCAAGCTTGTGAAAAATGAAGCAATCTTCAAGTATACTCAAGCATAGTTTCTTATGTTTCAAGCTTGTGTGAAAATGAAACCATTCCCAATTACCTCTCATGATTTCCATCGTTATCAACCTATTTTGTTGGATGAGCCTTGGTTTTTTCATTCCATTGTCACCATATTCTTGACCGGTCATATGTTTTCACTTGCTTGTTTTACCCTTTCCTGAGGAACATATGTAATGAGTAGTCATATTAGCGAGCCTCTTGACCTTACATGTTTTGAGCAGTTCCATCATGATCAGAACCAGTTGCTATCCTTTTATACCACTTGTTCATCCAGGAAAAGTCATCTTTTAGCTCTATTTTCGCTCTCAAAATATGAAAATATTTTCGTTCACTTGTATTTTCGAACTCCTAAAAGTAAATGAAAAGACATATACTCAATATAAGTTTAACACTTTTCCAGACTGAGATAGACTATTGTATGAAAAAGGAAGACCTTATTTGAACATGGATAGGAGGTTCTCTTGGATATTTTTTTCTACCTTTTAGGATTCAAGAGACGATTTACAAAAGGGACCTTTGGGGTTTCCTTTTTGCCTCTTTTTCAAACTATCTAAACATGAAAAAGATGTCGAGTTACCCCTCTGTCAGACTCGTAAAACTTAAAGGACATAGAACTTGTCACCATGAAGATACATACTTACTCCTTCCTAGGGATCATTAAACTTACTAGGATGGATTCATCTGAAGGATGAACTTATATGAAAGACATATGGTATCATGTTCAAGGTTGTGTAAAAATAAAGATGTAATCCCTAGCAATAGTGGGGAAAAATGGGTGGTGGAACAGGAGTAGGATTTCTCTCCTAGTCTCAATAGCTCATCTTTAACTCTCTAGGGTTCACTCTACAGTCGAATTCAACTAAGATCTTATCCTACAACATTGGTGCCTGTTGCTGCTCACTGACACGCTCCAACTCCTGTCACTTGGGTCTTGTAACGATGCATCTAATCAATGATTTTGGAATCTATCAGTGGGTAGCATTGTTTATGGATCTCCTATCATTTTATGTCGACTGAGATGGAGGATAACCTAGTAGATTATTTCGTGGACCCTGACAAATTCTTTCCCATCTAGACACTTTCGCAACCTCATCTTCCTGTCGCTACCTCCCCCATATCCTTGCAACTACCATCTTCTTTGGTGGGCGACCCTAGGGTTTTTTTGACACCTTTTTTTTCTCATACATGATCTCCAGCTCAAAAATTTGTGCCATCGGTCGACCCTTCATCCTCCTCCCTATTGTTTATGGGCTCTCCTAACGCATCATTTTACCTGTGTTATTCCTTTTCCCCTCCCTCGTCGGCTTCCCTATATTTTATTGGTTCAGGTCTGGACCTCCCTGGCCCCTCTTACTTGTCAGATCTATCAAGTACTTACTCCTTTGAGGTTCCTTACCCTCTAACCCTCCAGACTCTGGTCCTACATTCTCTCTCTATGCAGATCCACCTGTCTCCGTCCCCTCACCCCTGGTGTCTTACCCTATCACATCTGGCTTTTTCGAGGGATCCTCCCTTCCGCCTCCTGACCTAGGTGAAGGTATTATGGTATCTATAGCACAGGGTTCTACCTCATAAGTCCCTATCTCATCCCTTGTGAAAAAAATTCCCTGGACAATGAGGAAGTACATGGACATAAAGGTTGGAAATAAAAATCCATCACTCATCCTTCGTGATGGCTTACAGATGGGGGATGTTCTTGATACTGTAGACAGGGTTCTTGTAGGGCATGTGTGGGGGAACTCTTATAGCATTGACCATCTTTGGTAATGGATCCTGGAGATTTAGGGACAATTGCTTGAATATCTTCCATCCATGGTCGCCTTATCTTGGGGATGGTTCAATCTCCATTTTCAGTGTCCGAAATACATTCCCTGGGTATTATAAAAATACTAGCATATCGAACTTGCCCTAGTGTTGCTTAAGAGGTGGAGTCCCCTTTTTGACCCAGATCATGAACATCTGGGGGACGACCCTATTTAGGTCTATCTACTTGGGCTACCACTTCACTTCTAGTCTGAAGATATCCTCAAGTGCATAGGCAATACACTGGAATATTTTTTGGACTATGACAAATCATATGTTGTGACTGGTAACATGGCCATGGCTTGCATCTTAGTACATCTTGATACTCGGGAAGGTTTAGAGGAAAATCTCAACATTCAGTGGTAGAACACCAGCCTTCTTCATATTCTTGACTACGAGGGGGTTCCTTACAGATGTCGATGTTGTCACAGATTGGACACTTGTACAAGGGTTTCCCTTTGCTTGCTTCCATCTATGCCTCCACACCTCAGCCTGATATCAATGCAGTGGATTTAAATTTCGAATCACAAAACAAGAGGACTGCAATGAATTTTTTATGCCCCCTAATTACAAAGGATCTCATGCATGGACTAGGCAAGGAACCAGTTCACCCACCCTCTCCCTACATTCCCTACATCAGCAGATCTCAGGTGGCTATGAAAAGCATCTCTTTGAGTAATCCTTCCCCTTCTATCTCGCATATTACTCCCTCTATATCTAAATCTTATCATATTTCATCTTCAACACATTTCATCTCTGCACCTGCATTTCTACACACACCTCTTACCTGCTCTCTTGTGTCCTCTCCTCCCATTTTCTTGAACATTCTCCCTTCCATCCCTGATGTCTTGATCCTCATTCCACCCTTTGAGTCTTCCATGGATTCTCACCCAAATCACTCCTATAACCTCCAATCAACAGTTTAATTTTCTTCAGAAGATTGTTGTGGTCTTGGCATCGTCCCCCCCCCCACTCCCCAAAACTTCTAAACCGTCAAGATTTCGTCATTCTCATATTTCCAAATCTATCATCCAAGATGGTATGGATGTAGCAGAAGCTCATCAAATCTCTATTGATAGGGTCCTTAGAGCATTGACCTCCCCTACCTTTGAAACTCCATTAAGTGGTTATCCTTTAATTGTTGTGGTTTTTAATGATGTTGGACCTGCCAACATTCAGGGGATCACCCCGGTATGAAGTCCCAACTCGACCTCACACTGTTTGGTGTGGGAGTCCCATTCGGTATGATGGCCTAGTTTCCATTATCTTAAAGATTTGCCTCAACTCTTGCTTATCAGCACAGGAGAGTGGTATGCTTTGTCTTCGAGGAGTGAGGTTCGCGTGCCTAGTGATTATTAGTGTCATTTGTGTCAATGGTTTTTTCACTTGAGCGAGAGGGTGGGAGTGAGTCCCAAGTTGGTTGGGAGGAAACCCAAAATCTATTAGGAACACACAACACAATAGGATGTGAAAAACTTCTAGAGGAATAGTCCACATAAATGTGGCAATCACAAAACACAAGGGTAGATAACATGTACAACACTCAGCGGATGAGTCCGCGCGAGTGCAACAGTTGATATAGCAAGTTTTATGTGAAACGTTTGTCTGATGTCTAGGGAGGTAACTAATATGAGTGAGATAGCATTAACAACATATACAACACATTTTCATTAATAGATATATATTACAACAAGTGAATGATTTCAAGTGTTAAACACATGTTAAAGCAACATGCATTACAAGTGTTCAAGATTAGTCTTACAAAAGTTACAATACATGTGTGAAAACATGTTGGCCTATTAGCAGGCTTTTGAAATAAGCAAAAGTTCCAAGACACATCGTTACACCATACATAACTAACCACGTGGGCGGGGTGTTGGAGCCACTACTTACTCCTCAAAGAAAAGATTACAAACTCTCAAGGTTGTGTGGGAGGAGCTGAGGTGAAAAGTCCTCCACATGTACAAATGAGGGGGTATTTATAGCCAAGGTGAAACTCACCCTTGTGGCTATTCGACTACCCTCATGACTATTTGACTTCCATGACTTTTTGACTTTACATGAATCTTCATACAACAAGTGGGCCTCTTGGATTTCCACGTTACATTACATTACATTGATTGATAGTATGGCCTATAGTAGAGATGTGGACAAAATGACTCATGACATGATAGTGCTAGTACATTTCTGTTGTTGCTGCTAGGTGATGTTACATTCAAGGAATAGTGTTGTTGGGTGATGGATGTCCTGATGGTGGGTCCAGCTTCAACTCTGAATGGAAAATTGCACAAAGTCTTCGATGGTCGTTGGTTCACTTGATGTTGTATTCACACATTCTTCCTTGCTTGTATGTTGGTAAGCTTTATAGGTTTGCGAAACGTGCATGTTCATCCATCCGCCCGTTCATGAGCACATCTTGCATGTTTTATAATCCATCCATTTGTGAACACATCTTTTCATGATCATTCTTCCATTCGTGAACACATCTTTGCATGATCATCTGTTCATGAGCATCTCTTTGCATGCATCATATGTTCATCTATTGGTGAACTTGTCCTTCTGCATGTGCTCCCTTCATTCATCCCACCCACTATCATGCCATGTTTGTTTATGTACCTGTACCTTCATTCACTCATGACGATACGACATCAAATCTGAAAACCTCCTATTCTACCATGATGCATGATCATTTTATATGCAGGTGACCCGAAGAGGTAACAAGGTTATGAGACAAAATGGAGGCTCTGGGCACTGCTGATGAAAACTGCACAAGAGTCACTAGGTGATGAAGATGGGTTTGGCTTAGCTGGAGGACAAAAGTGTGCAGTTTTTGGGAGGAACAGTCTGGGCTGCAGGAAGGTTAGGTAGGCAAAATCTGTGCAATTTCTAGAATGAGTGGGAAGTGGTAGTTTGACAGCCAAAATTACATAATTCTTGGAGGTAACTGGCAGCAAAAACTACGCAATTCCTGGAGGGAACTGGCATTCTACTATTGCGTCACTAGGAGAAACAATTATGCAATTCCTAAGAGGAACTAGTAGTCAGCTGCTGGAACTTGACAGCAAAAACTATGGAATTCCTGGAGGGAAATGGTAGTCAGCTGCCAGGAGCTACTGGTAGGAAAAATTGAGCTGATGTTGGGAGGCTGGCCTGCTCATCACCTCTGCACATTTTTTGAGCTAAGTAGACTACTGGGCAGTAGAGGACTTGCTCATGAAAACTATGCAATTTTCTTTGTGAGTAGCCAGTCGACTATTAAGAGGTCTAGCTGGAAAAACTGCGCAATTTTTTTAGGGAGACAAGGATGGGCACTAGGTGTCTGGGAGGCCTTTCTCCGC
Source organism: Pinus taeda (assembly GCA_000404065.3). Classification (NCBI taxonomy): domain Eukaryota; kingdom Viridiplantae; phylum Streptophyta; class Pinopsida; order Pinales; family Pinaceae; genus Pinus; species Pinus taeda. Next base: position 16,595 of record APFE030358152.1, on the reverse strand, counting down.
AATTTTCCCAGTGAGCGGAGTAGGCAGGTTATATAGCCTCTGTGCAATTTTTGAGTGGAGTCAGTCCCAGGGTGCCTACCAAGTCAAACTCTTCGGTATTACAGCATGAAGGCTGATTGATTTGCTTGCGGGAAGCATAGCTTGAAATGAGTTGCTTGGTGCTTCTGCCATGTTCTCGGTGACAATCGATCGAGTTGATGGTGGGTGATGGTCTAACTATCATAGGGGAGTTTGGTCATCAGAACTTCAGCAAAATTACTAAGTGTGTGAACAAGTGAAAGATGCATATGTGATCCTGTAGACACACACTTACATGACTCGATGACTCGATGACTCAAACCATCCAGACACACATGCTCAACATGACTAACTGACGATGTGATAAACAAGTATGACAGTTATGATTGATCATTGGCCAACCGTGACGATGCTTGCACGAAATTTTATGTGACTCTGTGTGTGAGTGCAACATATGTTTTCATAATGAATACAACATGCACACATGAAGTGAAGACATTGAGCATGACCAGAACATGGTCGCAAGCATGACATTAACATCAACATGCAAAAACTTGGATGAAATGATCAAGCAAGGTGTGTGTGAATACTCACACAATCTCGTTGAGTGAACTTGAGTGTGTGAAACCATCAAGTGAAACTCTCAAGGGAGGCTCTGGAATTGGATGCAAGCCAAAATTTTGGAGGGTGGTTGTAGCTGCTACAACACTTGGCGACGCATTGGTAAAACTCCAACTTCTCTATTTTGGTTCATTGCTAGCAAAAGGCCTTAGTCTTTTGAGGAGTATTGAATCATTGTGCGGGTTACTTCGACTTCTCCACTTACCCCATGGTCATACAGGTTCACCATTTTCCAACTCATTCAAACATAATCAAAGTCCAACTTGATCACAATGTTTCAAATTCGGGAAGGGTAGTTTAGCTCACGAGTTGAAGATTTTCAAAGTATAATTTTTCATCTCTGGTGTTGCTCCATTGCCAACAGGCTCAGATAATACCCAGAGGAGTCACACAGGAACACACACATTGCTCCACTAGCAACGAGCCTAGTTAGTACCCCGGTGGAGTTGCATGCTTCACCTCTCTACGTAGGAAGCCTTTATCTTATTTTGCCTTTATATTTTTTTAAGAGGACTATGCATAGGCACTTATTTATTTTTGAGGTAGAACAAGGATTCTAACTTATTGAGAGAAGAAGAGTTTAGTCCTTCAGAGAAGCATGTAAGACCTATGACATAGGTTTTCTCATTTAGATTTTCCCCTTCTCTATTTCTACTAGTTGGATGAGCTTGAACACACCGAGTAGAAGGCTGAGTATAGGCATGGGGCTTCCTAGTGTGGACACAGGTTCATGGTTGGACCAAAAATTCCCTTGCAGACGGTTCGTATTTTCCATCAAGGCTTCATCGGCCAAAGGTTATAAACAAGCACGGATAAGACGGAGACAAGACAAGTCTGTTGGAAATAATACTAAGAGGGAGGGGTGAATTAGTATTATTAGATCAAGAATTTTCTTTTTCATAGTAAGATTTATATATGCCACTTTAGAGAGGGGAACTAGTGTGTATACACAACTGTCTTGAAGGCAACCATCATTTATGCAGTAAACTTATGATTTAGTTAATTCATCATATGTTGATCTTTAACTTGTGCATCAATACTTCATTGATCATTAAATAGTAACCATGTGGAGTATAAACATAATAAACCAGTACACATAAGCAACACACATGAACACCAAGATTTAAGGTGGAAACCCAATGTGGGTGAAAATCACCTGCTGCTGTTATCTCTGTCTGCTTTTAATAATAAGAAAATATGTTTACAATCTTGTATTGGTGCAGACTCATACCAGTACGTAGGCTTCTACCTACAGAATGTTACAACATTCTCTAATTCTCTAGATTCTATTGGAAGGGAGCTACAACCCCCTAGCTCTTGTACTAGCCAATATGCTTACTAGTACATACAAAATACTCCACTCTTCCACTAGGGACCATGTTTCATGAATTTTCAGACCAGATGCTCCTGGAAAATATCAAGACATATGAAGACCTTGAATCATCAAGAACCCATTAGAAATTTAGAAACTCAAACTTCATCAACCAACATGCAGTTAATATGAAACAATTAGATCGTTGTCATCAAAACACTGTGCTGAACCTAGAAACCTGTATCAACATTTAGAACCAATTGAAGCCTGAAAAATCATGTGTGAGACTATATACACCACTTCAATGAAGAAAACATGCATGTATACACTACTTCCTTCAACCCAACCTATGTATAACTATAAATATTCTGAATCATAAAATCTTTAAATCACAAACTATACCAACCAGCAGTGTACTGAACATCTAGTGTAAAATTACAGAACTTTATACAGGCAGGCAATAGAAAACACTTCTTCTCACTTATACAATCAATCAAATATCAACCTCCTTATGCATTCAGATTTACATTCAGATCTAAGAAGACTTCATTGACAGACAATAGTAAAATAACAACAGTAATAATTTAGTAATACTGATATGATAGATCAATCATCTCTGAACATCACGCCTTTCTTTTGTACATGCTACTTGAAAGAATAGAACCTGCATGTATACACTCTTTTGCCGAGACGAACCTGCGTATAGATTTGCAAATATTGACTCAGAACTTTGTTGTAATTCTAGACTTCAGACAAACCCAGATCATGATAGATAATGAATAAAACAGATGCAAAACATCAGATCTAGCCTCAACCATTATCAAATCATTCAATAATAAGTTATTTCAGGTCTCATGATCCTGATCCAATATTGAACTCAAGGTGCACATAAATTTTTCAGATCTAGTTCCTGTTAGCCTTGGAACCATTTGGCCCAAAAATGGATCCAAAACACTACTAAAGGCTTCAAAATTCGCTTAAGGATCATTCAAATATCAAAACTAGCACATGCCAAGAACCCTTAGCGTGGAATAAAAGCACTATCGAGAGGCTAAAACACTCAAAAAATAGTGAAAAACCATTATGCAGCCATAGACAATGCAATGCACAACAACCGTTAGATCTGGCTGATCAATGGCCCATATCTAATTGATAAATCACAATCGGTGCTACACAAAGGAGGACTTAAGATTGGGCGCAAGACACCCTTGATCAGTGATCTTTGATGATTGGATCGGTAGGGGCAGGCCGGCAGAGTAAGCATGGACAGAGTGGACTTGCGATTGTGATCAACGATGCAATGTGGACTGTCGATCAAGCACGTAGATCGATGGCCCACATCGTGTCACAGGATCACTATTGGGAAAAACAAAGAGCACTAACCATGGGCCTTGGGAACGAGCGATATGAAATTGCGATCATATTGCATCGTTGTATCATAGTGGAATAGCACCATGGGGCGGGGCCTATGCATAAGTATATGGGTGACCCGATAACCAGACCCGATGGTTATATACATGATATTTCATAGGATTTGAAGTCTGAGGGAAGCCATTTTCAATGCATTTTTTGTGTATTTCATTATTTAACAAAATAAAAAGGGAACCAAGGGGCAATGATGATGCGATAGGTCCCAAACCCAAAAGGGTTTGGGAATGAAATTTATAATATTTTCAGGTCTACCATAACCCATTTTTCATGTATTTTCAGTGTTTTTCACGTATTTCAAAATACAAAGAAAATACACAGGGATAGGCTGTCTATGACATGTGATAGTGACCCTAAGGGTGGACTCGATAGAGGGATAGGCTGTGATTAAGGACTTTTGAAGTCCGGAAGAATAGAGATGGGCGTGATTTTTTTTACAGTGTTGCAGTGTTTTCTGTATTAAATAGAAAGTAGGCTATTCACATTTTAAAGGGATCACAGAGGCCCGAAGACCCATTCCACCCCATAACAGAGGCTAGGAGACAGATACCGACAGACAAAGGCCGGAAAGGGAAAAATCCTAGTGCGATGCAGCTGAATCAAATGGAACATCATGGGGCATCGACAACACTCAGCCATAAACAACATAATCGGTTGCGGGGCATCCCTGGCACGAGAGAGCTCCCAGATAGCGTAGAAAACTACCCAAAAGTGATTACTCTTCTGTCAGAAGAAGAAACCTCTAAGCCCATGCTTGCCTAGTCAGGGCATCAAATTTGTTGAAGAGACAGAGGGATAGATTAAGAACTCTCGAGCCTCAGAAGGCGCAAGAGCATTGTAAAGAGCTATAAATATCTAAAAGTAAGATGTATGAATGGTTAAACTTCTGGAGACTGTTGATACTCAGTTCCTTCGAGCTTCTCATCTTCATTCTAGCAAATACAAGCTTCTTTTGTTGTTATATGTTCAATTCTCATTTTCTCTTCAGTTCTAATCTAGCACTTGAACAGGTTTTTCATGTATTCTTTTGTGTCTAATGCCAGATAACTGTCATCTTATCTCCGTGTTGATAATTTAGATTTGCAAGTTTCTTTTACTTCTTGTAGCTGGCCATTCATATGTGTTTATATATGCATCTTCTGGTACAGTCAGTATTCTCCATATATTCATTGAATCTACAAACTATTGAGCATTAGTGGTATAACGCCTTGTAAAGATGAGGGTGTTCATGCATGTCTTCAATAAAAACAAAGTTAAAACAGTTATCTGGCTTGATCCAAACCATCATCCATTCCAATAGTTCAGGGAACAATATTGAAGATAATATGTTACCACGCATCTCCGATCTGCAACCTAGGAGAGTTTCTTGGATTGATAACATAATTGGTGTTGTTGCCGGGGAGAGGAAACTAAATCTCAGCTTCCCTAGGAGATGACACAAATCCAGCTTTGATGATAGACAAAGTCTAGGCACTTTTTCAGTTGTAATCATCTATCTGGCGAATCTATTGGAGGCTAGACCTCTTGGCAACTCCACTTCATAGTTTTGGCTCAGTTTGTGAGGCATACTTGGAGAAATCCTCAGAAGCCACAAGCTGACCCAGTAGTTGACCTTGAAAAAAATCATCAAAGAAAGAAAGGTATTGAAGAGAGGAGCATCATGTTCAGGTAAACCTAAACAATATTCTATATCTCTTTAATAAAATCCTGCAATAGAACAAATACATATTGAGAGTATAGCATCTAATACTAGTAGTCAAGCAAAACTCTTAGAGATTCATAAAGCTCCTTATTCTTTAGGTTCTCCTTTTGTTGTAAGCCCAAAGGAAACCTCTCCTCCTATCCATCATACTCCTTTAGTCTTATCAGTCACTCCTCAACCCTCTATCATTCAGACTGCTAGTACCCTTATAGCCACCACAACTATGGCAGGTCCACAAGCACCCACCAAAATGAAAAGAATTATAGTTGCTAGGTATGGACCTCTAGTACCGCCCACTCCTTTAAATGCCATGCCTACTGGAGAATATTAGAAATATAGGCCCAAGTTCACTGGGACTGAAGGTGTTACAACTGAAGAACATCTTGAGTCATTATATAGCTGTGCTGATAACCTGGACATTAGTGAAGATGATGTGTGGATGAGAGTCTTTATCCAAAGCCTAGATGGAGGGGCTAGAAGATGGTTCAGAGAATTGACCCCAAGATCTATAGCAGATATTGAGGCTTTAGATGATGCATTCATAAAGCATTGGGGGGATAAGAAGGACCTCCTCTACTACCACACTGAGTTTGGGAACTTAAAGAGGGAAAATGGTGAATTGTTGTCTGATTTTAATAAGAGGTTTAACTGCATGTACAACAAGATACCAACTGAAGTAAAACTCACCACTACCTCTGTTAAAATCACCTATGCCAGCTTTTGATTCTGACTTCTACCTACTGTTGAGGGAGAGGCGATGTGCTACATTGGCTGATATGCAGGATGCAACCTTGGAAGTAGAATCAAACATCATGGTTGCAGAAAAGCTCAAAGGTAATGTTGATAGAAGGAGACAAAGGGGTGAGTCTTCATCATCCTCAGATCCCAAGATCGATAAAATGACTAAGATGATAAATTCATTAGCCTCTGAAATCTCAAAATTAAAATTTGAGTAGCACCCCAGGAAAGGAAGAGTTTCTAATAACTTGGCTCCTAGAAATCCAAACCCAAATCCATATAGAAGAGCTAATGAGCAGTTGCAGATTTTGCAAAGAAGCAAAGATGCCAATGAAGACCAAAGGGTGAAGACCCCTTTCCAGAATGTAGTCATGGAAGAAGAGTAGTTTAAAGAAGATGATGAGATTCATTGTCTGGAAGACAAAGATAATGCCTCCTTTTTGACCTCAGTTGCTTATGAAAAGTCATTATTCAATGACCAGATTAACCAAGAATGGGATGGTGAAGCTGTTCTGCAAACAGAAGATTAGCACAGATATAATCTGAGGTTGAAGATGAATAATGCCAAGGAAACTCTTGTTCAAAGAGTTGTTTTCCCTGTAGTACAACAAGCTAAAATACAGAAGTGACCAGTAGTTGATCCTATCATCCACAAAGCTCCAGCTCACAAGGTAAGAAGCCTTGACAAGTCTCCTTCTCCTTTCAGTTTCCAATCAGAAATTCAGAAGCTAAGAATACTTATGCCTCTGATTGAACTAGTGAAGAATGACTCCTTCAAAAGATCCATCCTCAAGTTCCTTGAGCCTAAAGCCATTCAAGCCCCCACTGACTTTGTAAATCTGCAAGATGAGCAACCAACTGTTATTCTTAGCCCAATGATTGAAAATTGTGAAGACAGCTCCCCATCATTCTATGTCTCTCTGACTATTCATGATAAAATCCTTCACAATTGCCTTCCGGACACTGGAGCCAGCCATAATCTAATGCCCAAGGCTGTCATGGATAATTGGGTCTTGACATTACCAAGCCTTATCATGATGTGTTTGGGATTAATCAAGGACCTAGCCAACACTTTGCCTCTGTTTCCCATGCAGAGCATGATGATGGATATTGTGGTAGTAGATGTGCCCACAAAGTTTGGCATGTTTCTTTCCAGAGGCTGGATCAAGAGATTAGGTGGAACATTGCAAAATGATCTATCCTATTCTACTGTCTCAGATTTTGGAGGTGAAAATAGGAGGTTATATAGAGAGGCTCAGTTGGCTTATATTATCAGCAATGAAAGGAATCCCACTAATCATCCCATCTATGTTGTAGACACTGATTTTGGAGCTTGTTTTCTTCAAATTGAAGAATCTCTGTTGGCCTCCACACAGCGTAAAAAACTAGCTTTCCAGATCACAAAGGAAGAAGGCCCATAGATTTGGGACATGTTCATTGATGGGGCTTGCTCTAAGGTAGTTGCAGGAACAGGTGTAATCCTTGTGTCCCCCACACAGGAATGGATTGATTCATCTTTCATATTAACTTTTCAGGTCAACAAAACCTTGCAAACAAAACATCCAAGGCCGAAAGCATACAGAGATGAGGTGAAATATAGACCATCTCTACCTAACAAAGTCAAATGCTGCAAAGTTTTTGAAGAGGATGATCAAATTAATAGGATTTTACAAGTCTTTGATGGCCCAGTAAATGGGAGGTTTTTGAAACTTTAATTCATTTAAGGCTTTAAAGCCTTGGTATTATAAATATGTTTTTTCCAATTTTTATTTTCATTCCAAAATAGACTCCATGCCCAATGGAACACTAGGAGGAAGGTTTGATTTTGTTTTTAGAGGAAAGTCATTGATCTATGATTATTGAAACCTCACAGGGAGGATTTCATCCCCAGAAGGAGCCAGTGTTAGCCTTGGAAGCATTTGGCCCAAAAATGGATCCAAAACACTACTGAAGGCTTCAAAATTCGATTAAGGATCATTCAAAGATCAAAACCAGCACATGCCAGGAACCCTTATCATGGTGGAAAAGCACTATTGGGAGGCTAGAACACTAAAAAAATAGTGAGAAACCATTATCGTAGGCATAGACAGTGCAATGCATAGCAGCCGTTAGATATGGCCGATCAACGACCCAGAGCTAATCGACAAATCACAATCGGCACTACATAGAGGAGGACATACTATTAGGCACAAGACATCCCCGATTAGTGATCTCTAATGATTAGATCGATGGGTCGCAATTGGCAGGGGCAGGCCGGTGGAGTAAGCATGGACCGAGTGGACTTGTGATTGCGATCAGTGATACAATGTGGACCATCGATCAAGCGTGCAGATCGACGGCCCACATCGCGTTGTAGGATCGCTATTGAGAAAAACAAAGAGCACTAACCATGGGCCTAGGGTACGAGCGATATGAAATTGTGATCCGCATCATTGTATCACAGCAGAATAGCACCATGGGGTAGGGCCTATGCACAGGTAAACAGTTATATACATGATATTTCATAAGATTTCAAGTTCGAGGGAAAGCCATTTTCAATGAATTTTTCATGTATTTCGTTATTTAACAAAATACAAAGGGAACCAAGGGGCAGCGATGATGTGATAGGTCCTGGACCCGAAAGGGTTCAGGAATGAAAATTTATAATATTTTCAGGTCCGTCATAAGCCATTTTTCATGTATTTTCATTGTTTTTCACATATTTCAGAATACAAAGAAAATACATAGAGACAGGCCATCTGCAACATACGATAGCAACCCTAAGGGCAGACCTGATAGAGGAATAGGCCATGATTAAGGACTATTGAAGTCCAGAAGAACAAAGATGGGTGGGATTTTTTTTACAATGTTGCAATGTTTTCTGTATTTAACAGAAAGCAGGCTATTCACATTTTAAAGGGATCATAGAGGCCCGAAGACCCATTCCACAACATAACAAAGGCTGGGAGACAGCTGCCGGTAGACAAAGGCTGGAAAGGGAAAAAGCCCAGTGCAATGGAGCCAAATCAAATGAAAACATCATGGGGCATCGACAGCGCTCAACCAAAAACAACAGAATCAATTATGGGGCATATCTGGCATGAGAGAGCTCCCAGACAGTGCAACAAACTACCCGAAAGTGGTTACTCTTCTATCAGAAGAAGAAACCTCCAAGCCCATGCTTGTCTAATCAAGGCATCAAAGTTGTTGAAGAGACGGAGGGATAGATTAATACCTCTCAAGCCTCAGAAGACACGAGAGCATTGTAAAGAGCTATAAATATATGAAATTAAGATGTATGAATGGTTCAACTTCTGGAGACTATTGATACTCTATTCCTTCAATCTTCTCATCTTCATTCTAGCAAATACAAGCTTCTTTTGTTGTTATATGTTCAATTTTCATTTTCTCTTCTGTTCTAAGCTTGCACTTGAACAGGTTGTTCATGTATTCTTTTGTGTCTAATTCTAGATAACTGTCATCTTATCTCTGCGTTGATAAATTAGATTTGCAAGTTTCTTTTACTTCCTATAGTTGGCCATTCATATGTGTTTATTATGAATCTACTGGTATAGTCGATATTTTCCATCTATTCATTGAATCTACAAACTATTGAGCATTAGTGGTCTAAAGCCTTGTAAAGCTGAGGGTGTTCATGCATGTCTTCAGTAAAAACGGAGTTCAAACAATTATCTGGCTTGATCCAAACCATAATCCATTCCAATAGTTCATAGAACAATATTGAAGATTATATGTTACCAGGAATCTCCAATCTACAACCTAGGAGAGTTTCCTAGAGTGATAACAGTCCCAAACATAATGCTGCAACATAAAATATACTTCAGATAGAATTATTGTAGGAATTTATAGGGTAAGTTCCTCAAAAAAACACCAAAGGACACCACTCACAAACAGATCACAGATCAATACACCAGTATTTTTGACGTGGTTAAAACCCTCAAAGAGGGAAATAGTCCACAGCCTAAGCCAATGCGACCACTTCAAGAAATTTATTAATAAAAGAATGAAAATTTACATAAGCTTCTCTCATGAATGGTTACCCTACAAATGACCCTCCATTCTCATTAAATAGAGATCATAGACCAATTGGGTGTTAAGCCACGGATCAAGTGTCGGTAATATCGAGGAGAGAATGAACCGTCGGATCACTACATATCGTGACCGTCGGATTGTAAGTTACAAAGGTACATAGTAAAGAAAAACACACTTTACCTAACTCTATACTAGACCAAGTTAAACTTAACTATTTCTATGTGTCGGAATATCCCAACATCCCCCCTTAAGAACAACTTGGGATAGGATTGAAGGATTTACAAATATGACACAATAGGAGAAGGAAGGAGGCACTAGAGCCTATCCCCCCTTAGTGACAACTTCCTGAACTCCAACCATAATCAAAGTTTAGTAAACTTCGCCTCTATGAGAGCCTTTGTAAAGATGTCTGCAACTTGATCATCTATTGAACAATATTGCACTTCAAGAACATGGTCATGAATGAGCTTTCTGATGAAGTGCATGTGCAGTTCAATGTGTTTGCTACGCTGATGTTGGACTGGATCTTTGCATAGTTGAATGGCACTTTGATTATCACACCAAAGTGTAGTCGGATGTTGCTGCTGAAAGCCAAACTCTGACAGGATCTGACGAAGCCATAGTGCTTCCTTACTAGCTTCTACGACACCACGATACTCTGCTTCTGCTGAAGAAAGAGAAATGGCACATTGTTTCTTGCAAGCCCATGTAATAGGTCCTGAACCAAGAGTGAACACATAACCTGCAGTAGACTTTCGATCATCAGGGTCACCAACCCAATCAGAATCAGTGAAACCAACCAATAGAGGAGATGCTTCTGCACTGTAATGAATCCCAAATTGGACTGTAACTCAAACATAACGAAGTATTATTCTAGCTGCTTTCAATGAATTTCATGTGGGTTTTGCATAACCGAGAAATAAGGCCAACAACAAAGGAAAGGTAAGGATGAGTATGGGTCAGATACAAAAGTTTTCCTACAAGCTGACGGTATAAGGTAGCATCAACTTCAGGGGAAGTACAAGTGACTAAAAGTTTGGCTCCAGACTAAAAGGGAGAAGGGGCTGGCTGACAGTCTTCCATGTGAAAAAAGCGTAGAAGATCACAGGCATACTTGGACTGGAAAAGGGAAATACCTTCCTTGGATTGCAAGACTTGAAGACCAAGAAAATAATGCAAGTGTCCTAAGTCTGTCATTTCAAGCTTCTTTTTAAGGCTAGAATTCACATGCTTTATAAGGTTGGGATCACTACCAGTGAGGATAAGATCATCAACATAAAGGACAAGAATGATAAGAGACTTTCCCATTTTCTTGGTGTAGACAGTATTGTTAGAAAGACACCTAGAAAAGCCAGTTTCTAAAAAAAAACTATTCATTTTGGCATACCAAGCCTGAGGAGCTTCCTTGAGACCATAAAGAGATTTCTTAAGTTGACATACAAGGCTGGAGTTTGTTTGTACAAATCCAATAGGTTGTTCCATTTAGATTTCTTCATGCAAGTCCCCATGCAAGAAGGCAGATTTAACATCCATCTGATGGACTTCCCATTTGAAAGAGGCAGCAAGGGAAAGAACAAAGCAGATAAAGTTCATTTTGGCAATAGGGTAGAAGGTTTCAGTAAAGTCAGTGCCTTCAATTTGTGAAAAACCCTTAGCAACAAGAGGAGCTTTATGTTTTTCAACTGGAATATGGGCCCATGCTTCAGTTCCAAAAACACAAAAGTGACTTACATCTAGTTTAATTGAGCTCCATGCTTCTTCTAGAGTGATATTCTTTAAAACCTTAGTAGGAGTGTGATTTATTATGTAATTTGCATAGTTGCTCAAATACCATGTAGGAATTTATAGACTAAGAGCCTCAAACAGAACACCAAAGGACACTGCTCACAAACAGATCATAGATCAATACACCAGTATTGTTGACGTGGTTAAAACCCTCAAAGAGGGAAACAATCCACTACATGAGCCAACACGGCCACTTCAAGCAATTTATTAATAAAAGAAATAAAATTTACATAAGCTTCTCTCATGAATGGTTACCCTACAAATGACCCTCCATGCTCTTTAAATAGAGATCATAGACCAATCGGGTGTTAAGCCACATATCAAGTGTCGGTAATGCCAAGGAGAAAATGAACTGTTGGATCACTAGATATCGTGATCGTTGGATTGTAGGTTACAAAAGTACATAGTAAAGAAACACACTTTACCTAACTCTACACTAGACCAAGTTATACTTAACTATTTCCTATGTGTCATAATATCTTAACATCCCCCCTTAAGAACAACTTGGGATAGGATTGAAGGATGTACAAACATGACACAATAGGAGAAGGAAGGAGGCATTAGAGCCTATCCCCCCTTAGTGACAACTTCCTGAAATCCAACCATAAATCAAAGTTTAGTAAACGTTTCCTCTGTGAGAGCCTTTGTAAAGATGTCTGCAACTTGATCATCTGTTGAAGAATATTGTACTTCAAGAACATGGTCGTGAATGAGATTTTTGGTGAAGTGCATATGCAGTTCAATGTGTTTTCTAAGCTGATGTTGGACTGGACCTTTGCATAGTTGAATGACACTTTAATTATCACACCAAAGTGTAGTCAGATGCTGCTGCTAAAAGCCAGACTCTGACAGGATCTGAGGAAGCCACAAGGCTTCATTACTAGCTTCTACGGCACCATGATACTTTGCTTATACTAAAGAAAGAGAAATAGCACATTGTTTCTTGCAAGCCCATGTAATAGGTCCTCAACCAAGAGTGAACACATAACCTGCAGTAGAATTTCGATCATCAGGGTCACTAGCCCAATCAGAATTAGTGAAACCAACCAATAGAGGAGATGCTTTTGCACTGTAATGAATCCCAAACTGGACTGTACCTTGAACATAACAAAGTATTCTTTTAGCTGCTTTCCAATGAATTTCATGTGGGTTTTGCATAAACTGAGCAATAAGGCCAACAACAAAGGAAAGGTCAGGACGAGTATGGGTCAGATACAAAATTTTTCCTACAAGTTGGGGGTATAAGGTAGCATCAACTTTAGGGGAAGTACAAGTGACTAAAATTTTGGCTCCAGACTGAAAGGGAGAAGGGGCTTGCTTATAGTCTTCCATGTGAAAAAGGCGTAGAAGATCACATGCATACTTGGATTGGGAAAGGGAAATACCTTCCTTGGATTGCAAGAATTGAAGACCAAGAAAATAATGCAAGTGTCCTAAGAATGTCATTTCAAACTTCTTTTTAAGGTTGGAATTCACATGGTTTATAAGTTTGGGATCACTACCAGTGAGGATAAGGTCATCAACATAAAGAGAAAGAATGATAAGAGACTTTCCCATTTTCTTGGTGTAGACAATATTGTCAGAATCACACCTAGAAAAGCCAGTTTATAAAAGGAAGCTATCCATTTTGGCATACCAAGCCCGGGGAGCTTGCTTGAGACCATAAAGGGATTTCTTAAGCCGACATACAAGGCTGGATTTTGTTTGTACAAAGCCAGTAGGTTGTTCCATATAGATTTCTTCATGCAAGTCCCCATGCAAGAAGGTAGATTTAACATTCATCTGATGGACTTCCCATTTGAAAGAGGCAGCAAGGGAAAGAACAAGGTGGATAGAGTTCATTTTGGAAACAAGGGGGAAGGTTTCAGTATAGTCAATGCCTTCAACTTGTGAAAAACCCTTAGCAACAAGAGGAGCTTTATGTTTATCAACTGGAATATGGGCCCATGCTTCAATTCCAAAAACACGAAAGTGACTTACATTTGGTTTAATTGAGCTCCATGCTTCTTCTAGAGTGATATTCTTTAAAACCTTAGTAGGAGTGTGATTTATTATGTAATTTGCATAGTTCCTCAGATACCATGTAGGAATTTACAGGCTAAGATCCTCAGACAGAACACCAAAGGACACTGCTCACAAAAAGATCACAGATCAATACACCAGTATTGTTGACGTGGTTAAAACCCTCAAAGAGGGAAACAGTCCACGGCCTGAGCCAACGCGACCACTTCAGGAAATTTATTAATAAAAGAATGAAAATTTACATAAGCTTCTCTCATGAATGATTACCCTACAAATGACCCTCCATGCTCTTTAAATAGAGATCATAGACCAATCGGGTGTTAAGCCACATATCAAGTGTCGGTAATGCCAAGGAGAAAATGAACTGTTGGATCACTAGATATCGTGATCGTTGGATTGTAGGTTACAAAAGTACATAGTAAAGAAACACACTTTACCTAACTCTACACTAGA
>APFE030358151.1:0-21702 GCA_000404065.3 Pinus taeda | reverse complement strand
AATCTACACCTAACATCAAAGACCTTTTTCTGAATTCTTGGGTGTAATCTTGCACATTTTGACCTTTAAGCTGTCTAAAGTTCTGCCAATTCATGATGGCTTTCTGCATATAAGTTAGAGGGTAGAATTGTCTTTTGATTGTAGCAATGAAATCATTCCAGGAAATTGGGATCTTATTGTGTTTTTTAATCTCCTCTTGGGTATTTGATTCCCACCATACTAGTGTTGCACCCTCCATTCTCAAGGAAGCTAATTGAATCTTTATGTTATTCTTTGGAAGGGTTTGAATCCTGCAATAGACCTCCAAGTGACAAATCCAATTATCAAGTTTCTCTGCATTCACTTCACCATTATACATGGGTAGCTCAAATTTAACATCATGTTTTTAAAAAGGTGATTTACCAGTTCCTTTTGAAGTATGATGATGAGTATGAGTAAGGGTTGTGTTAGTGGAAGAGGGTGAAGATACTTGTGAAGAAGAAGATGAAGAAAATGGTGGAGAGGGTGGATGTTTGTATTCATTTCCATTACCTCCTACTGAAGAGCCTTCTCCTTTGGGAGGTTTAGAACTTTCCCCTTGCAACCTGGTATTCCTCTCTTCATAGAGGACCTTCATCATCTATGTCATGTCAAAGAAAGCCTTTTTGAAGGTCTTATCATCTTTTGTCATGTTTGTAGGTTCTCCTTCATAAGACATGATCTCTAGAGTCTCAACTGCAACTTGAGGCTAAAATGGTGTGGGAGATTGTGGCAACCTTGCTCTCCTTCGACTTGACCCAACTTTAGGGCTTCCAACCATGTTCCCTTTTCCTCTTTTGAGTTTTAACCTTGTAAGCATGACATAAACTTGCAAATAAGTAAATCCTTCTTTCACAAAGCAAACCTAGAGCTCTGATGCCAAAATGATCTGGTTTAGAATATTATATTGTTGTGCTAAGATCCTCCTCAAATTAGAAACAAAATGATTTCATTGTGCTTAAGGGTTCATGAATTTTTTCAAGTGAAATGATGAGTTTTTATGTTAATTTTATGATAAATTTAACATAAATAAGAGAATGAACAACAACATAATCATGTACAGAACATCATCAAAAATACATTACAACAGGAACATGATAAATGAGTTCACCCCTCCTAGGCTACGTCTTCTTGGTCCATCTTCCAATGGCTTGGACCTCTCTATTATGCTCAAAAGTGTTAAAAGATGTATTTATAATGCTCAAATGCTTCTGAAACCTGCTCCAATGAGTCCAGAATATCCAAAAAATGGCTATCTAGCCTCTTTTTGCATCCAATTTGGTGGAAAACTAAAGAAGATATGACCTCTCCTAGTTTTCCCAACATTCGCTCCACAAATTGCACAATTTCCAACATGATCCTACATTTTTTCTCCAAAAAGTGCAAATTGGGTGAAAATTCCTCCACGCGGCGGCCATAAGCTATTAACATCGACAGCTCCATTGCAAATCGCAATTAGCGAGAACTGATAGGTTTTATGGTTTGTGAGCGCGACGTGGACGATATGTGATTGCGATAAATGATGAACTCGACAAAGCTATCAACTAAAACCCATAATCTTATCACATCCAAGATCCATCGTAAATCGCAATCAGCAGATTCAGGGGGTAACATATATACAGGACTCTACACTATGCATATGCAATTGAGATTATCGCATCGCAACCTTGTACGTTGGGGGCCGATTTCTGTAGTACTTCTCTTTTGCGATGTGTGATTGTGATTATCGCATCACACCCTGGCTTTTTCTGGGGCCGATTCTTTAACACCGACCTTCCTGCAATATGCGATTTGTGAAATACGGGGCCAATGGCAGCCTGCCACTTGGTGCTTCCCCATTCTTTGAAGAGTCTTGCCACGCCATCTTCTCCTGCCATCTGTCCAAGTCAAACCTGAACTTTGACTTGCGTTATCTTCTTCATATGAGCTCGAATTCGAGTGTTGTTCACACCGTTGGAATCAGGATGACGAGCACTTCGATTTGAAGCTAAGTTTATCGCGATTCTACCACTTTGAGTTTTTAGCCTAATTTTGAGCACCTTATCACTTCATACATCTCTTGAGCATGATCTATGTTAGCTATGAATGGGACAATATTGTATTTTATCCCTTCCACCATCAGAGTCATAAACACCAATTCTAGATCTTTGAATTTCGCTTTGTCAACATCACTGGCTTCTTGTGTAGGCTTCTTTACATTTCTTTTTACGAAATCTAATACCTTGTTCTTCTCGAGGATTAGGTCAAGCCTTTTCTTCCAGGATATGAAGGTAGATGCTCCTTCAAGCTTGTTCTCACCCTTGATAGAATTAGATGTCTTCATTTAATAAGATTGACTCCTTCCCTCAGATAGTGCTTATGAATGGATCTGCCTTTTTCTTCCTTCTTCATCAAAGCTCTGATACCATGTTGTAAAATCAGAAAGGCAATAAATTTTTTTCTTGATCTTGATAATTACTTGTGATGTTTCTTATAATTATGATTCTTTATATCTTCTTTATTTAGTTCATCAAGCAATTACCAAAAGCAACAACACCTAAAACAATGAACACAAGAGGTAGGCACATGCCAGGGAAAAACCCCCCATTGAGGGGAAAATCCAATCAAAGTAATTCATCTTTTCAATAGTATTATTTGAGACTGTTCACCCTGGACCAAGACTAGATCTTCCCTCCACACTAAGTCAACCTCCAGAAGATTGACCTCTTCCAAGTAACTTTGATTATGCAACAACTTGCAGCAACCAACAACTTCTAGCAATAGTCCAACTTGGAAGGATTTGATATCCCAATCTAGAGCACGAAATGGAGAGAGACCACCACCAAAATTTCGATTTTCCTTGACTCCTTAGACTCCCCCAAATTTG
Organism: Pinus taeda; assembly: GCA_000404065.3. Taxonomy (NCBI): domain Eukaryota; kingdom Viridiplantae; phylum Streptophyta; class Pinopsida; order Pinales; family Pinaceae; genus Pinus; species Pinus taeda. The sequence continues at coordinate 18,818 of APFE030358151.1, read as the reverse complement.
CATTCACTTCGACCTCTAGGCAATAGACTTTCCCAGCTACCCACTTCACACTTTTACCGAACAAACAGATTTTCGCATTTCTGCCTAGTAGATAAAATTCAAACTTGATGAGAAGTGATGATCCAAATGAATTTGATGTCCTTCCTTTTATAGGCTTCTTGTGGGGTCGAATAGGGTCTTAGGTCGACTTGATATTCCCTTAGGCCGACATGGTGTTGAGGTTCCATAATTCATATTTTACTCAATATTAAACCTTTTTACATGATTCAAAAGCCAAAGAAGGGTCTCTTTGAATGTACATTAATTCTATAAACTCATAATAAATCCTAGAAGCCCTCAATTGGGACTTTGACCTAAAACATGGTGACCCAAGCATGAAACCCATGCTTTAATAAGTCACAATAATAATAATAAAAAAATATTTTCTTTATTCTTTTAACAAGTACATTATAGAATGAACACAAGTACATTATTGAAGGCGAACATTAGTTACTTTTCCAACTTAATAGTATATAATATATATATATATATATATATATTCTATATATACTATGGTTATAAAACTTCATAATAAAAAAGGAAGCATATTACTTTTTAGAGAAGAATCTTTGGCGAAAATCACATAGAGATAATTTTGTCGACGCGTTTCGAACCAACCAATGTAGTTCATTGTCAGGATAAGTTGAATGAGCAGATCTTGCTATGCAGTATAAATAGATCGGGCAAAATATCCAGGTAACGGCTAGAATAATGACAACTCGATTTGACCGGAAACGTCTAGTTAGACCAAAATATTTATTTATTTATTTATTTTTATTCAAATTAGTTAATTCGGTTATTAATTTTCTTATTAAAATAAACATAAATTGACAATTTTATAAATATATATTAAAATAAGTGAGTTAATATACTCTAATCATAAAATAATCGAGTAATTAAAAATAGATAATAGTTGACTATATTTTAAATAAATATAGGTTAATTATATTTTAAATAAAATATCAGATAAAGGGAGATTTAAATCTTAAAATAAATTAATTATAAATCAACGAGGTTATATAAATATTAGTCAGTTGTATAGTAAGAATAGAAATTCATAAAAGTTAATTCTATTTTGAAAATAAATAAATAAATAAATAAAGTCTATATTCATAGACAAATGCTATAATAATAAACTTATTTATTTATTATTTATATTTAAAAGAATTAACCATTATAAATATTCTATTTTTAAACTATACAATTGACTAATATTATATAACCTCGTGTGATTATAATTAATTTTATTTTTTAAACCTCCTTATCAGATATTTGATTTAAAACTATAATTAAACCTATATTTTATTTAAAATATAGTCCAAATTGTTATCTATTTTTAATTACTCGATTATTTATATTTAGAGTATAGATTAACTCCACTTATTTAATATATATTTATAAAATTCTCAATTTATGTTTATTTTAATAAGAAAATTAATAACCGAATTAACTAATTTGAATAAAAATAAATAAATAAATAAATATTTTGGTCTAACTAGCCGTTTCCGCTCAAATCGAGTTGTCATTATTCTAGCCGTTACCTGGATATTCTGCCCGATCTATTTACACTCCATAGCAAGATCTGCTCATTCAATAAATAAATATTTTGGTCTAACTAGCCGTTTCCCGGTCAAATCGAGCTGTCATTATTCTAGGCTTTACCTGGATATTCTGCCCGATCTATTTATACTGCATAGCAAGATCTGCTCATTCAACTTGTCCTGATGATGAACCACACTGGTTAGTTCGAAACGCGTCGACAAAATTATCTCTATGTAATTTTCGCAAAATATTCTTCTCTAAATCTATATGAATCATAGAAACCTAAATTCAATAAATATATTACTATTAACTATCGAAAAAATTTCTATACATTCACATGAAAATACTATGATATCAAAACTCGAATTCATAGTATTGTCCTTATAAAGTGCACATTCACACAATAATTTATATAGAGTGATGGGTTGCCTTGATAATATGCTATAGCTGTTATTCCCTGATTAATTAATCAATAGATGAACCTGACAACCCTTGCATGCATCATGCATGCATACATAACCATTTTATAACCCCCTTGCATGCATGGATAATCATTCTATATTAAATTCTCTTTTGGTGTTTCATAGGGTTGCATCACGCATGCATAGATAATCAATAGATGAACGTGACAACCCTTGCATGCATTACGCATGCATACATAACCATTTTATAGCCTGACAACCCTTGCATGCATGGATAATCATTCTATATTAAATTCTCTTTTGGTGTTTCATAGGGTTGGATGATGTTGATTTGTTTCATCTTATATATACAGGATTTTATATATTTGGGAGCTACATAGTAGCTAGTATATATAGCTTAGTTTAAACATAATTTAAATAAACTAAAGACAAATATTTCATCATAAAAATAATATAATTAATAAAATACTATAATGTTGAATGCTATCACCAAAAATAAAAAAATATAATTCAATTAATATATTTATATTAATATTACACTTTAAATAGTTGGCTTATTTTTTAATATTATATATTATTGTATTTTATTTTATTAATATGTATAGCATTATATTTAATAAATTAATTAATTATAATAGGTTTTTAATATAATAATAAAGTATTAAATATGGAGAATAAACTATAATTAGTAAATGAAAATAAAAAAGTTAAATAATAAGAAAATAAACTTAAAACAAAAAATTAGTAGCTAATAGAAATGGAAGTTACTAAACACATCACCTTACAAATAAATACATCTAAATAATAATAAAAATATCAAAAATTGAATTCCTAATGTTAAACTATGGTTAAGTGAAAATTTTGATAAAAAATAGACTAATACGTAATCAAAGGTAAAACGTAGTGCGTAATACAATACCTGCGTGAGGCATAATAACCAAATAAAGGTATGAGGTAACACCAATAATAATTTGGATAATAACCAAATAAAGGTATGAGGTAACACCAATAATAATTTGGATTGCATTGTGTTGATGAAACTCTTGTGGTTGAAATGTCTTGGTGAAACTCATGGCATTTCAAATCTCTAAAAAAAAAAAATCAATCCATATGTAACTAGCAATTGCACCAGATGTTGCAAAGGAAACGCCGTAAGACATAAATTTGAGAAGAATCATGATATATAAAAAATCATTGAATATAGAAATTAGTAAACAAAATGTCATTCAAAGCTAGAAGATAAAGAGAAATCACTTACATTATGCCAAATTGATAGATTCTATAACCTTTCCAACATAGATTGCCTTTTAATCTTCAAAGATGCTTTTTAAAGTTCCAATAGAAAATATTTGATAGATTTTAAAGAACCAAATCAAATCATTTTCATATTAGATATTGAAATGATCATGATATTAAGTAACATTGGAAGATAATACCTTCTCACTCAACACATATGAAATCATAGACAATTTGTTTTTCTCAATTTTTATTTATTTATAATTAGCAAATTTATATGAAATCATTAATATTAATTTATTTTTCAACAATTATATTTACCAAATTTATAAAATATATTTATAATATTAAAAATAAATAAATTTCATATAATTATTTCAAAATAATTAAGATTTATAATTATTTAAAAATGTGATAATATAATACAGTTATAGCGTAAATTAAAAAAAAACTATTAAAATTATTTTAATATTTTAATTTTAAAATAATATAATTATTGAATAAAATATAATTAAAAAATAATTTTCTATTGAGAGGTACTAAGGTGAAGTTTTATGGTAGCAACCAAGAGTTTTCCTTTATTCAACATGGTATTTTGCAAGACTTGGCTATGTATGTAGCATCGAATTTTGTTTCAAGTCGAAGATGTCGATTATCTAAATGCCTTCAGATTTTCCTTTTCTAGTCGGTGAATATTGCTTAACTGTTTTGGTGATCAACACATCAACATGAAATGTTGCATCATGTAGTGATTTAAGAATAGAACATCATTCACATTAAGAAACTATGTCAAACCACTAATATCCATAGAGTTGTTAGAAAAGATAAAAGTCTCATTGGAGAGAGTAAGAATTCAATTTTTTATGTGAATGGTAGGATGCAATCTCACGAAGAAATTAGAGATAATGATATGCATTCATCATGGGAAAATATGCATGGTTGGAAGAAGAAAACGAAATCTTTTTAAGCTAAGTGAATTGCTCTTTATCAAATGGTTGTAAATATGGTAAAAAATCGTAACTTGCTATCTCAAATGTGAGATTATTTATTGGATTAGTTGTTGAGGAAATTGAAAAAGAAGAAATTTCCCAACAACAACATGACAATCTATAAATGTTGCTTATGGAATAGGATTTCCAAGTCTATAAGAGTTAAGAGGAAGGAAAATAAGTCTCAAATATGTATGCAGTGGTTCCAATGGCTATAATAGCTACCTTTGGCCAATCACATCAATGCCAACTTATTTCTTTTGGCACGAAAGTTGACTAGAAATGGTTTTGTTCCATAAGTGATTAATGTGTGATTTTTCATCTACGTAACAATTTGACAATTAACCAACCATTTACTACCTTTAATGTCTGAGATGCAGTTCTTTGGTGTTGTTAAGTGTTTATCTCAAATATGTATGCAATGTTTATGACTGCGATAATGCCTACTTTTGGCTAATTACATCAAAACCACCCTTATTTCCATTGGGATAAAATTGTACTAGAAATGGTTATGGGTCATAAGTGATTAATGTGTGATTTTTCATGTGCATAATAATTTGATTGACAATTTTCCACCTTATATGTCCTTTGTGAAATTCAATTATTCTAAGTTCCACTAAAATCACTTGCAAATTCATCTCTCAAAATTCGATCTTTCTTAAAAATAGAAAACCAAAAAATAGCTAAAATCATCTAACTAGAAACCCTATTTTAATGTTTCTAGATAATTGATCTCAATATTTTTTTTGCATTAGTTTCTAAAGTAAGATGGTTCCATTTTGTTTACATTCTATGTTAATGCTAACATGGCTCCATTTTTGTTTACATGATAGGCCAATGCCACATGGAAATATGAGGTTGGTAACTTACCACAATTTTCTACTCAATTTTCTTTGTGTGATCATGTTGGACACATCAAAGGTGAGAGAAGCCAACAAAAGTGTGAAGGGTGGCAAAAGCTCTAAACAATTCACATATTGTTTTTCTTCGCTACTGTTTTGATTGTGAGGTAGAGCACACTATTTTCATGATCACCAAAGAAATATAGACTTATTAATATCAAAACTATATTCATGATCACTGAAAAGCTTGAGGCTTATATCAACCTAGAAAGTTGTTGTGGAGACTTAAGGTTTTATTAGTAGGGTTGATCATTCTTGTAAGAAAATTGAATAATCTTCCTTCTAATGTCTGAAATGGTGAGTCTATGGAGTTTGTATTTCATTTATCACTTGAATTGTATGAGAAATATCTATGCTAAGGAAAAGTCAATAGGTAGTTGCAAATATATATGAATCTCATAAGTTGTACATGTTTTCATAATGTAATTTTGAAAGTGAATCCCCCAATGTACTAAGTCAATCCAACAATGGACTATAAGATTTAGACTAACATGTCTAATAAGGTGCATTCTAAAGCTGAGCTTAATGATACTAATGATAAAATCGAGTTATCTAAAGTGAAGTTTCATGCTAAGGAAAAACAACTCAGATATCAATTTGATTTTTTTATAGCATTATAACTAATTTAAGTTTGAATTTTGATACATTATTATATGTGAACATGTATATAAAAAACTTTCATCTCAGAGGGATGAAGAGATGAAAGAGGAGACCTGACGAGGGTTAGGTTTTGAGTCGGAGAACTGAACCCTAAAGCTTTGTCCCCTTGAATATGAGCCTGTGCCGTTTTGGCTGCACTGTTCATTGTATGACTGACGCCATTTCACCCTCTGCCATTCTCTGTAGTGGTCAGGATTATTACCCCTCCGTTTTTTATCGCCCTCTCTCGAGCCTCTCCACCTGCTCCTGGTCTCAACAACGATGGGCACCTTTTCTATACGATGGCAGTTGGCGCGGGACTTTCGGGGCGGTTATGGATGACCTAGTGGATTATTCCGAGGACCCATTAGAGGGCGCCCCCATCTGGACAACACCACATGCAAACCCGACATGCTTGTTCCATTACAGTTGCGAGCTATCCGACACAATAGCGACACTGCCCTCGATCTCAGGACCCTCGTGTTTAGTCGTTACCATCCCAGAGGTCACCCCCTCTTGGCCGACTTACTCAACTCCTCCTTTGTCGCCGTCCACCCTAAATTTTGTGGCCTATTCTGTAGGCCCTAATCTAGTCGACTCCTCCTCAGATCCCGCATCCTTCCCTCCATCAGCAGGCTCCCACAATCCCTCTGCTGCTCTACCCGACGAACCCTTGGTCACTTCAATAGGGTTTCATTCGGAATTGATCTCTTCGGGCCCTCCATCTAACAATTTCACCGAGATCCCGCCCATCTCCAGAGCCTTCCCTCTGGGCCTCCTACAGAGCCTCCTAACCCTACTACAAACCCTCCTTCGAGAGGCCCTCCACAGGCCCAATCTGATGCAGGGCACATGCCAAGAAAGAAGCAGAGGTGCGTAATATCTAAAGCACAGGACGTAATTCTCAGCTTGGGTGAGGACATTCAGTGGGGAGACACCATGGATACAACAGACAGAGTTCAGGTTGGAAGAGGATGGGGACAGAATTATATTGCGGCTAGGCTGAAGTATGGACAGTCGAAGTATGGGGACATCATTTGGTCGATCTCCCATTTGTCCAAACCTTCGCCATGGGATGGTTTGTATTAATATTTGCGAGGGTTGAGCATACAAACTAGGTCCTTTCATCAGTTTGGCATATTGAACAAGCTCTCGTCCTCCTGCACAGGTGGAATTCCCTCTTTGATCCAGAGAGAGCAACTTGGGGCTGGTCCCCTTTAGGTTCGCCTACCAGGACTAACCCTACAGTTCTGGTCTGAAGACATATTTAGGTGCATCAGGAATACCCTAGGTACATACCTGGAACATGACAAATCCTTCTTGTTGACAGGCATGATGGCTTACGCAAGGATACTGGTACACTTAGATACCAGGGAGGGATTACAGGAGCACATTACCCTCCAATGGAGAAATTTATCAAGGATGCATATATTGGATTATGAAGGGGTGCCCTTCAAATGTAGGAGATGCCATAAGGTTGGTCATCTCTTTCAGGATTACCCACTTAACAACAAGGTAAGAGCAGGGGAGTCTGGCAAGGCAATGCCGACAAGGAAACATAAGTCGCAAGAGGAGCATCCCTCCTCTGGAGATGCAGAGATCCATGTTGACCCTCAACCAGCTAAGGAGACACCCACAAAGGAGGTCTCGAAGAAGCGTGACAAAACACCTCATCAGTCTCCCTCTCCTCCACTCACTAGGGCTAGGGCGGCTGCCGGGGCTGCGTTATCTTCGGGTAAGAGTACTTCTATACCTTGTTCTTCTCATATTTATGCTTTGTCTAAAAGTATTGCACTCTTTGCATCTGTTAATTACAAGGACTCCGTCGGCTACATTCAGCCCCCTATTTCTATGGCTTTCCCCCTCCATATCCCCTCCCCCACTATCTCTATCATCCCACCTTCCCTCCTGGAGTTTCCCCCTAACATAACCCGTGCTCCCGAGTCAGGGCCTCCTTCCCCCCGATACCCGACTCGATCTAAGGTGAAGTTACAAGCCTCAGATCATTTAGGTATCGGCATGGATTCAACCCCCATGCCTCCTAAGCTACCTCGAGGCCGTCCTTCCTCTCTCTCCAAAGCAAAATTGCAGGCCGGAGAGGAAATTGCATCAGGGAAACAAAACACCATTCACAGGGCACTTAGAGCATTGAACACCCTGGTCGACCCCCCTCCATGAAGCTGTTCTCATTCAATTTCAAAGGGCTAGCTAGGCCCAATAAAAAAATTAGCACTTCGAAGACTGATCAATGTTGAACCAGTCGATGTAATATTTCTTCAAGAAAACTTGGGTAGTGCTGAATCCATCTCCCATTTGCTCGAATCGATGCTCCAGGGATGGTATTTTCTAGCACTTGATGCAAATGGAAGATCGAGAGCCATTTCTCTAGGATATAACACCCGATCCATCGACCTTTACAATAGCTGGGGAGGCTATGGGCATATGGGGGAAAATATATTCTCAGCCGACCTGAGCATTGAGATTAGGATTATTAACGTGTATGGGCCATGCCATCATAGGCCTGAATTCTGGGAACAGTTTCTGAGCTCTGATCTTCTACAAAAGGACTACTTAATTCTAGGAGGGGATCTAAATTTCTCCATAGGCCACTCTGAATCTTGGGGACATTGTGCCCAATTTGATCCCCTATCATCTTATTTTGAGAACATCTTGGAAGCCCACAGTTTGGTGGACATTCCATCAATAAAGTTGCAGCCCACCTGGAGGAATAATAGAGCTGGGTAAGATAGCCTTGCCAGAAGACTAGACCGTTTCCTTATTAAGGAAAGCCTTCTAAGCTTGGGGTTTAATTATAGATAATGGGTGGGATTGGGAGGATTATCAGATCACCTACCTATTTATTTTTAAATAAGAGGGAGGACCGATAAGCCTAACGTTCCTTTCAAATTCAACTCTTCTTGGATAAAGGATGCATCTTATGCTAGCATGGTCATGGATTATTGGAAGGCCCACCCCCTTTTGCTAGGGGGTATATAGCAGAGGGTTTTTCTCATAACTTAAAAGAGCTGAAGAGACTCTCTAATATTTGGGCACATAACAAGACAATACAGGATGACCAAACCCTAAGGGATACCGAAGCAGAGATTGCTGACTTTGAGAATAATCAGGGAGGAGTTTTCACCTTGATTAAACATAAGGATAAGCTCATATCCTTATACATTATAAGAGGAAAAATATTAAAGGATAAAGAAGATTCATGGAGACTGCGAAGCAGGGAAATCTGGTTGCTAGAGGGAGACGATAACACAAAATTTTACCACAAATTTGCAAACGGACGGAAAGCAATCAACACCATATGGCAGCTCATGAATGAGAATGGGAACTCTGTAAACACCTTCCCACATCTAGCGTCCTTGGCAACATCACACTTTAAGAATATTTACAGAGCACCCACCAATGCCACTCTTGCTGAAATCATTCGAGTGGCACAACTATTTCCCCATTTTGTGGATCAGGATGATGCATTGGAGCTAGCTAAGGAGGTCACTCTTGAAGAACTTGAGGCCACTCTCAAATGGCTCAAGAGATATAAGAGCCAAGATTGGATGGCTGACTGGTGGAGTTCTATTTGGTTTTCTTTGATACACTTGGTATAGACCTCCTCAAGGAAGTCGAGGATACCAGGATCAATGGCAAGATGTATGAAGCTTTCAACTATACATTCATTGCTCTCATACCCAAATATGATAATCCGGCCTTGTATGATGACTTTCGACCCATTTCATTGTGAAATTGTATCTATAAAATCATAGCTAATATCATAGCGGCCCATCCTATCCACCCATATCTCACCTAAGAAATTTGCCTTCTTACAAGATCGACATATCCATGAGGTGGTTGGAACACTCTTTAGACTAAAAAAATGAAAGGTATGATACTTAAGGTTGATCTCTCAAAAGCTTTTGACAGAGTAAGCTGGCTCTATATAAGAATGCTTCTAACACACATAGGGTTTCCATTTGAATTCATCAAATGGATCATGTGTTGTATTACTAATATATCTTTTAATGTTCTGGTAAATGTAGCAGCATCTCCTTTCTTTCACTTAGAAATAGGCCTCAGATAAGGATGCCCCCTATCTCCACTGCTCTTCCTGCTCATCATGGAAGGGCTCAACAAACTCATCAAAGAAGAACACAATGGGGGCAAACTCCAAGGGATCAAAATCACTGATAGATGCATACTGACTCATTTATTATTTGTGGATGATGTGTTAATATTCCTCAATGGAGGCATAGGGGACTTGACTAATAAGAAGAATACCTTCTCCACGTTTCAATCTGTTACTGGCATGATTGTCAACTGCAACAAGTCCAAATTGACAGCACTCGAATGCTTGCCACATAAGATTCAATATGCTCTCCAAAGATTCAACTTTGCCTTGATGAGAATGGAGGATGGGCTTAGATACTTGGGATACAAGCTAAAGCCCCTGGGATACAGAATAGTAGACTAGACATGGCTTATAGCCAAATTGGAAAAGAGACTCAATATTTGGTATCACAAGTACTTATCCAGGGCAGGTAGATTAATCCTCATAAAAGCAGTACCGGAGGTTACTCCGGTGTACTAGATGGAATTAGCATGGATACCGAGGGGCATACTCTCTAGGATACAAACCCTATGCTGTAGGTTTCTCTGGAAGGGCAAACAGTCTGGAAGAATATTTTCTTGGGTCAAATGGGAAGCTCTCTCACTACCAAAGAAATGGGGAGGGTGGGGCATCAAGAAGTTGGAGGACTTTTCCTCAGCTCTAGCAACCAAACTTGGTTGGCAGCTCATCACTTCAGACAGCTTGTGGACAAGGGTGGCCACCTCAAAATACATTGCACCTCTTAATTTGATGGAATGGCTAACACAACCTCTAAGATATATAACAGGGATATCTGTTATATGGAAGGTAGTGTTGAAATCTCTGGAGATCATTAGAACTAGCCTTACTTGGAGAATACAAGCTAGAAATGTTGTGCGGATAGGGGAGGATCCCTAGATTGGATGCGAGAATGCCCACACGCTGCCCATCGAGCTCAAAGCCCATCTCAGTGCAACGAGAATTACCCACATCAATCACATTGACCCTGATCATACCACTATGTTTCAACAAGCCTGGAAGTCGGCTCGCATCCTGCACATACCACAATAGTGGGAACAACTATTGGCTGACTACACAACGACCTTAATAGAAGCTCACATCAAAACTGTAGAAGGGGAGGACAAGATAATATGGGCACTCACAAAGTCAGGAAAATACTCTTCCAAGGAGGGTTATTTTGTATTAGGTGAGGCACATCAACCACAAGCCATCGAGCACTGGTGGAAACACTTATGGAAGCTCAAAGCCCCCTCGAGGACCCGAATTCTCATGTGGACAATTCCTAAAAATAAGATCTCCACTGGCGATAACCTCCTTAAACGAGCTTAGCATGGACCATTTTGGTGCTGCTTATGCAAGAGAAACAATGAATCTGTGGACCACCTCTTTCTTGACTGCCAAGCCGCAAAGGACCTCTGGAGCTCGACCTTATTGACCTTATCCTCCCAGAACAGATGGCAGGGTTTGACTACCAAGGAGGCCTGGTCTAATTGGTGGACTAGGGCAAACCCAACTAAATATAGAAATCTTCCCCTCCTTATCTGTTGGGCAATTTGGATAGTCCGCAATAAACTCATCTTTCAAAATATTACCCCTTACTGGCCCTCCATGTCTGCTCGCATTGTGACTGACTATAACATCATCCCTGATGATGAGGATACCCCTCGGCCCCGTACCATTGTCCTAGAATCCATTAACCACCTGCTTCCATGGGATTTTTTTGATGGATCTGCATAGGAGGCTAGCTGTGGGGGAGGTTCCATCTTGTACCTATCTAAATCCCACTACTTTAAAATACAAATGGGTCTGGGAAGAGGCACAAACAATTACGCTGAACTAATCATAGGCAAATTCCTCATACAATTCGCTCTGGAAAAACGTTGTAGAGTTATTCAATTATTTGGCGACTCAAAAGTTGTTTGTGATTGGATAAATAAAACATCAAATTGCACTACATTTTCTCCGAGACAGATCTTGGAAGAGGCATATCGACTTATCACTCATTTTGACTCATTAGTATGCCATCATATTTATAGGGAACGAAATTCAGCTGCCAATCTATTATCCAAAGAAGTTGCGGCCAGGCCTCTCAGCTTTTGGATGATCCAGGGACAGAGGGATGACTCTCATTACCAGTTTTACCATCGGTCGTTTATGGATATAGTAGACTAGATGGCTCAGAGGGAGCTTGGTTATATGTTTTATTGCTACCATTTGTAAATATTCATATATGCTTTTAAATTAACTGATATATATATATAACTGTCATGCACTCTATATGCTAGAGTAATTTTGTTGAACTTCATCAAAGATCTGTGCCTCCCTGCGTGGATATAAGGAACAAATTTTGCTACATTGGGTTATCTTTACTTCGACAGGCACTTTGCCTCTCTTACAACATATGCAATATGCATATACAACATGTAATTTTCCTTTCCATAATGAAAATTACGATTTTTCCAAGGGGGAAGAAAAAATTTCATCTCACTTTTTCTTAAGACAAATATAAACAAGAAATATTTATTTTATTTGTATTACGATTCATTACAAATATTTTTTATAATGTCACTTACACATTATTATATAATATATTTGACATACATAAACTATTCACTATTTTAAGATGAATGCTTCCATCGATTAAAAAAAAAGAGCTCATGGAACCATCTCAATGACAGTTGATGAAGTGCTTATGGGCAAAAGAGAGAGGGAGGGAAAGAATACGAGGGAACAATTTAGTAAGAGAGAGAAACAAATATGTAAATGTAAATAAAGAGATAAATGGTGTTGAATATAAATTAGTCACAATAGTATAAACAACAATTCCATCCCTACCTCCCACAGAGCATAAAGAAGATAATGATAGGGTATTCTATTAAAGGACTCATTGATATAAAGGTCACCAGCTCGAAACTCCAAACCTTAATAGGTTCATGATTAATAATATAATGACTTCAAATCTCAAAACAACTTAGTAAGAACAACCTCACTCATTTTTTTTCGTATATATATACCTTTTTATCATTAATATTTCAGTTATTAATTAAAAATAACATTAAATTTATAAAAAATAATTACATAATTTTTATAATTTAAATGTAAAATTAAATTAAATTTTAAAATAATAAAAATTAAAATAACTTTAAAACATTTCACATATATATATATATATTAATATATATAATATATATATTAATATATAATAATATATATATATTTTTTTTAAATTAAAACATTATATTCAAATACTTAATTTTAAATTTATAAAAATTTAACACAATATTATAATATATAATATAATATATATTTTAAACTATAAATTATTAAAGTTTAAATTTTATAAATATTAGAATTATATATTTTTCTATTAATTTGTAACGTCGATACAGGTATTATTTTATCATCTTTAGCGTGATTTTGGTTAAAATTAATAAAAAAATATTGTGCAAAAGACTATTTCCTCTATAAGTTAGACTAGGCATAAAAAATAACTAAATTATAAATTTCAATAAAAAAGACTAAATACCTATAATATTAATTTGATTTCCCAACATTAAATAAAATTACTCACATTTATGTTTAATCAAATAATAATATGAATGAGTAACTTACATATTTAAGGGAAAAAAAGAAGCAAAAGCATCTATAATATAATATTAAATTATTCATAAAATTCCCCACTCATAATGGGAATGGAATGGACCAGGCATAACCAATATGAAATGCCAAAACGTCACAAAATAAATATAACTTGATAAAGTGTAACAACCATGTTGAATTTGCTAATTTTCTCTTCCAAATGACATTGGTTCTCATGGAAAAATAAACACATATTCCTAGAAGGTAGAAAATTTTGAATACCATATCCATTTCACATAGGATACATGTTATCACTCTAAAGTGTGCCTCCACCATTACAACAAGGTAGGAAATGCAAATCTAGATAATATCTTATATTATAAATCCAAAATTTTAAATTCTAATATTATAAATCTAATATAGTTATTAAATTGTAACAATAATTTAATATTATAAATTTTAAGTTTCCAGAGGTTCTTAGTTCAAACCCTACAAATTAGCCAACAAAAGAAATATTATACTGCGTAAGATTTTCTATATATTTATTAAACTTTAATATTAACCTAAGATTATAAAACCCCAAATCCTAAAATTCCATAGAAAAGTTAATGAACCCCACAACTTTAAGGAAGAGTTAATCATATTATAGATAAGTATACTTTCTTAAAGTGCACGCAAGTATCATCTCTATAACAACAATAGATGTAATCCAAAAGGAAAGGATTGGTCTCTCTTTTGCATTGTCGACCAGGTTATTGAAAGATTTAGATAATTTACCACTTGAAATCCGACATGATTGAAATAATTTAATGCACACGGAGACACATTATTTATTTTAATTTCTCGCGGAATTCAAAGAGAGTGATCCATTACAAGATCTTAGTAATGGGAGTACTAAGATCTCAGTGTTTTCATTAAGGTATTCTCAAAATATGCATGGTTGGAAGAGGGAAATAAAATCTCTTTAAGCTAAGTGCATTTCTCTTTATCAAATGGTTGTAAATATAGTAAAAATTCCTAATTTGCTATCTCAAATGTGAGATTATTTATTGGATTAGTTGTTGAGGATATTAAAAAAGAAGAAATTTCCCAACATGACAATGTATAAATATTGCTTATGGACTAGGACTTCGAAGTTTATAATAGTTAAGAGGAAGCTAAATAAATCTCAAATATGTATGTAGTAGTTCCAATGGCTATAATAACTACCTTTGGCCAGTCACATCAAAGTCAACCTATTTATTTTGGCACGAAAGTTGACTAGAAATGGTTTTGTTCCATAACTGATTAATGTGTGATTTTTCATCTACGTAACAATTTGACAATTAACCGACCATTTACTGCCTTTAATGTTTGAGATGCAATTCTTTGGTGTTGTTAAGTGTCTATCTCAAAAATATATGCAATGGTTATGACTGTGGTAATGCATACCTTTGGCTAATTACATCAAAGCCACCCTTATTTCCATTGGGATAAAAGTGTACTGAAAATGGTTCTGAGCCATAAACGATTAATGTGTGATTTTTCATGTGCATAATAATTTGATTGACAATTTTCCACCTTATATGTCATTTGTGGAATTCAATTATTCTAAGTTCCACTAAAATCACTTGCAAATTCTTTTGTCAAATTTGAGCTTTCTTAAAAATAGAAAACCAAAAAATAGCTAAAATCATCTAACTAGAAACCCTATTTTATTGTTTCTAAATAATTGATCTCATTATTTTTTTGCATTAGTTTCTAAAGTCAGATGCTTCCATTTTGTTTACACTTTATAGTAATGCTAACATGGCTCCATTTTTATTTACTTGATATGCCATTTCCACATGGAAATATGAGGTTGGTAACTTACCACAAGTATCCACTCATTGCTCTTTGTGTCATCAAGTTGGACACATCAACAGTGGTAGAATCAACAAAAGTGTGAAGGGTGGCAGAAGCACTAAACAATTCACATACTGATATTCTTCGCTACTATTTTGATTGTGAGGCAGAGCACACTATTTTCATGATCACCAAAGAAATCCAGACTTATTAATATCAAAACTATATTCATGATCACTAAAAAGCTTGATACTTATATTAACCTAGAAAGTTGCTGTGGAGACTCAAGGTTTTATTAGTAGGGTTGATCATTCTTGTAACAAAATTGAATAATCTTCCTTCTAAAGTCTGAATGGTGAGTTTATGGAGTTTGTATTTCATTTATCGCTTGAATTCTATGAGAAATATCTATGTTAAGGAAAAGTCAATTGCTAGTTACAAATAGCCATGAATCTCACGAGTTGTACATGTTTTCATAATGTAATTTTGAAAGTGAATCCCCCAATGTACTAAGTCAATCCAACAATGGACTATAAGATATAGACTAACATGGCTAATAAGGTGCATTCTAAAGCCGAGCTTAATGATATTAAGGATAAAATCAAGTCATCTAAATTGAAGTTCCGTTCTAAGGCAAAACAACTCAGAGATCAATTTGTTTTTTTATAGCATTAGAACTAATTTAAGATTGATTTTTGATACATTATTATATGTGACCATGTATATAAAAAGCTTTCATCTCACTTTTTTTAAGACAAATATTACAAATATTTTTATAATGTCACTCACAGACTATAATATAATATATTTGACAGACATAAACTATTCACTATTTTAAGGTGAATGCTTCCATCGATTAAAAAAAAAACTCATAGAACTGTCTCAATGAGAGTTGATGAAGTGCAACTTAGTAAAAACAACCTCACTCAATTGTTTATATATATATATAATATATTATATATATATTTCATTATATTAATTAATAAAGTTATATTATAAAAAAAATTTACATAATCTTTAAATTTAAATGTAAATATTTTAATTTTTAAAAACTATTAAAAATAAAATACTTAAAAAAACATTTCAACTTTTTTAATTTAAAAATATATATATCAATATAATTTTTAAAAATTACATAATTTAACACAATATTATAATTTGATTAATTAATATTATATTTTTTAAATAATAAAATTAATTAAAGTAAAATTTATAAAATATTATAATTGGAAATGAATTCTAGATAATATCTTATATTATATAAATCCAAAATTTTAAATTCTAATATTATAAATCTGGTATTTTATTAAATTTTTAACATATTTAATATTATAAATTTAAGTTTCTAGAAAATTTTGTTCAAACTTTATGGTCAGCTAATAAAATAAATATATAATATTAAGATTTTTCTATATTTATTAAAGTTAATATTAACTTAAGATTATAAACCCTAAATCCTGAAATTTTATAGAAAAATTAATCAACCCCAAAACTTTAAGGAAGAGTTAATTATATTTTAGATAAGTATACTTTCTTACCGTGCACATGAGTATCATCTCTATAAAAGCAATAGACGTAATCCAAAAAGAAAACATTGATCTCTCTTTTGCATTGCCCACCAGGGTATTGAAAGATTTAGATAATTTACCACTTGAAATCTGGCATGATTGAAATATTATTAGTCCCTGCCTGGGACTATAAGCGATCGCTCGATCGTTGACCGAGCATTAGTTTATACTTTGACTGATTTTTTTTTTCAGTGTATTTGCATTTTAACCTAAGTTTAATGCTCCCAATTTCATTCAACAAACTTTTAAGCAAAGTTTTTGGTTTGGAAAACAATTGAGGTCTTATTGCAGCTTTCACGTTACGCGATGCAAAAATATTGACGCAATATCATCTTATGCTAAATAGGCTGGTTGAAGCAAAGTTTTGCTGGTTTGGCCAGTTTCCAAACTTAGGTTGGTCAATTTTATTGTAAATGTAAACCCTCAAATTCTCTAATTTAATTTCATTTGCTTGAAATAACCTTGTTCAATTCAATTAGCGCATATACCCCATGTAACTCAATGAAGTTTAGAATAAAAATTACAGGTGAAAATATTATATATTAGTGAAACATATATACCCGTTCTAAATCATTAAATTACCATGCAAAATGCTTTGCTATGATATCTCTCTGAGATATGGAAGACATCCACCCGTAACATCTTTTACTGATAGCTGAAGAATTCGAGTTGCCTCTACCTCATACACTTTGTGTTAGATATTGATTCCATAGAGACTTAGGTGAAATATTTTATGAGAATGTTTCTGATATACTAACAGTGAACTATTGACGCAATATCATCTTATCCTAAGTAGGCTGGTTGAAGCAAAGTTCGAAACTTAAGTCGGTCATTACACGTGTGCAGTGTGGCCCAAACTGATTGCCACGTTACTAATACGCGTTCTCATCTTGTTCACTCTCAGAAAGCTCCACTTACAATCTAGCCTTCACACACACATTCTCCTACTTGATATTCATCATTCCCTGTGATATTCATCATTCCCTATGAATTTCAACCATGATTACCATGATTTTCTTGACGATTTTATTTTGATGCAGTGAGTTGTTTGTATTGTGGTATCAAAAAATTATGAGTTCAGTAACTGTGTTATGGTTTGCAGGGTATTAGAATAATCCACAGACTTGAAGAAAAAGGTTATGGCAATGGAGAAGCCAAGAGGTAGTGTTCGGTTTGATGGTCCAAACGTGGATGTTCTGGTGGACTTGGGCCATCCTCTTCTCAACAGGGTGGTTGATGGTTTTATCAAAGTGGATGGGGTAAGTACAGGCTTCACTTTATTTTCCTTTTTCATTTTTTTTCTTCCCTTCTGATGTTTGTGTAGATGATTATGATGCTGGTTTTGGGTCAGATTGGTGCTCTGAATGCTGCCTCTCAAGATGCCTACCTTGGTTTTGCAAGGTGAGGAAGAGTTGGACATAATTGTTTTATATGAGTTTTGTATTGTGTTGTATTATTGATCAGAAATATTTTGGTTTTTGCAGAAGAAGCCATCAAGGCTTCGTTCGAGAACATGATATGAGCTTTATTTTTGTGCTCGTAGTTTCTGTATTTTGTGTGTTCTTCCCAATAAAATCTCATACAGGTTTGATTTCTGTATTTTCTGTATCTTGTGTTGTGTTCTACCCAACAAAATGTCATAGACAGGTTTGATTTCTGTGGTTACATTTCCAGCGCTTTCCCAGTCCCAAATTGATCCAAGTCCAAAAGTAATATGAAGCACTCCATGCGAATAAATTACTAACTTGGGTTAGATGCTTGGCTAAGTGGGGGTGGGGCACCTGGGCTACATGCGACCCTTGTGTGCCGTCCTTACACGTTCTTTTATTCTTTTTAATTTTATGTTTATTATTTATTTTATTTGTGTTCCTATCTGCCTGGAAAATTGCAACACCGTGTCATTCATTATAATTCTATGTTTATTATTTATTTTATTAATTTTCATTAATTTTTTAAATTTATTT
>APFE030358150.1:12454-29913 GCA_000404065.3 Pinus taeda | reverse complement strand
TATGGAGTAAATATAAAAAAATGTTTTATTTGTTTACCATACCTCTGGCTTATTTATATTTTTATTAATTTACCATACATCTTTTACAAATATGGTATTTGGCCCATAGGATTCACTTAAATAAAACCTCTTTCTTGAGCCTTCATAAATAGAACGAGCGTTATGGACTAAATATAAAAAGAGGTTTTATTTATTTACCATGCGTATAGTTTATCTATATTTTTATTTGTTTACCATACCTTTTGAGTAAGTATAAAAAGACGTTTTATTTATTTACCATAGTTCCACTTATATTTTTATTTGTTTACACCCTTGCATGTATATAAGGTGACTTATGGAGTAAATATAAAAAATGCTTTATTTATTTACCTCTCATTTATTTATATTTTTATTAATTATGCTTTTATTTATTTACCATACCTCTCATTTATTTATATTTTTATTAATTTACCATACCTCTTTTATAAATATGGTATTTGGCCCATAGGATTCACTTAAATAAAACCTATTCTTGAAAATGGGCGAATGGATTCGCTTAAATAAAACCTATTCTTGAAAATGGGCGAATGGAAGGTTGTAACTCCTAATTTCAAGGGCTAAATTTACCTTTTTTACCCTCTCCCTTAAAATAAGGTGGGCTATTTGAGGTGATTTGTGAAAATGTACTATGATACAAAATATTCGCCCACTAAAAATTTAAAACCCCTTAATTTCGCCAAAGGGCGAACATTCGCCCCTAAAATTATCCTTGATCCTCAGATTCCTTGTTTCATTTTTTTAACGAGGTTGACACAAGAAAAGGAACTAACCTGATGACCTTTGATCACAACACATAAGAGGTCACGAAGGAGAGATTTGGTTCCAATTCCCCCAGTACATGATGTACAACATCACTGAATTGATCGTCAATTGATGTAGGTATGGAATGGGTTGCCACATAATTGACCCATGGTGGGGATGATACCATTCATACAAAAGCACCATTTAGGGAAGATGGTTGATTGGAAGCCATATTTGGACAAAGAAATGAAAGT
Organism: Pinus taeda; assembly: GCA_000404065.3. NCBI lineage: Eukaryota > Viridiplantae > Streptophyta > Pinopsida > Pinales > Pinaceae > Pinus > Pinus taeda. The sequence continues at coordinate 28,879 of APFE030358150.1, read as the reverse complement.
TGATCGACGGTGACAATTTTTCCTTGATGTGGGAAACAAATCACTCGAAAGAATGTTGAAACAATATCTCCCATGTCATAAACATAGTCGCGCCCTAGAAGTAAATTGTAATCTAAAGGGCCTGGGAGTATCATCACATTTAGATAAATGATTTTTCCTCCCAAAGTAATAGGAAACTGACGGAGGATACTTAATGGTTGACTAGTTCCTCTGCTTAAAGCCAACAGATTCTAGGTAATGGGCGCAAGTGGTGGCGAACCGAGCGCTTGCCAAGGAGTAGAGGAAATGATACTCACAGATGCACCCTCATCTATAATAGTGCCAGATACAATCATATTACAAACATGTACTATGATCTAGAAAGGTACATAAGAAGGAAGACAAAATCCTGCCAGTCGATTCCAATCAAAGGAAGTGACCAAACTACTTGGAGGGAGTACCATAGAAACGGGAGAATTAACCCCTTCAGTTACGAGAATGGAAGGATTTTCCTCCTGTCTTAATGGAACAACAGGATTTCTGCCAAGCTCATTTGAATCTGAAGAAAGGAAAAGAACCTAAGTGGTATCATATTTACTCATTTTGGGAAACGTACGATTAATTGAAGGTGAAATCGGATCAAATATTACCCCGACCTATTGATTTGGGTCATGTATAGACTCATAGGATTCACTTTCAGAGAGAGTGGGTTTGATCAACAGTAGATTTGAGTTAATCAATTCATCAACTAGTGAAGGATTAAGGGAGAGATTCCTGTAATGAGATGGAAATCCCTGTGGTGTAGCAGGATGGATATCCAAAACATTTTTTGCTTCATCCAAATAGGGACAATGGTGAATGGGGTGATTCCCTTCACATAACCTACAGGGAAGCTTAACTTCACCCTTCTTTCCATGAACTTTACTACCACTAGTTGATGGTGTGTCACTAGCATGATCTCTAGAAGTTGATGACACAGGATGATGTGAACAAGAAGACCATTCTTCTAAGATCTTATCAGGACAATTTCGAAGAAGATGGTCTCTTGCAAAAAGTTTACATGGATATCAAACTTTGTGAGGCTTGATGGATGGTTTCTCATCAGATGTTGCAGTCAAAACAATGGTTTCTTGGTGGCCCCTCTGCTGAATTTGCCTCTTCTTCTTCTTGGCCACCTGGTTACTAGTACTAATACTTTCACCAGGTGAAGAAGAAGAAGGGGAGGAAGAAACAACCAAGGAAGAAGGCAAAGGGTCAACTGGAGGTTGATTTTGTCCAATGGGAGTTGTACTCAATTGCAAAGAAATCACGATATCTTGAACGAAGGAGGTTCAAAACAACGATGCTGGCAAGCCAATGGTAAATCTTGGTTGGGATAATGTAGCCATATAAGGAGCACGAATATTTTCGAAAGGAGGAAAAGGACTAGGATTCCCATCAAAAGGAATTCCTTTATCGGTGGACTCTGAATTTATTGCCATATGTTTCAACCTAAGATCAACTAAGGAGTGAGCGTGGAGTATTTTATCCGCAGTCAAATAATTTTATTTTAATCAAACTAACATAACAAAACAAAAGAAGGATAATCTAGGCAAAAGGTTTACCAAGCAATTGCAAACTGCAGAATACCTCCCAACGAACCGAGAAGTACGGGCGGGCAATCTCCCTGAATGCTATGTTCAATGTATCATAGTGTACAAGGCGGCTGACTTGGTTACCTGAGGATGGATAGCAACCTAGTGTTCTCCTCCCATATATACCCAAAAGTACATGGAGGCCCAATCTGTATAAGTGTTGTCTAATGCAAAACCGCAGAGTGAGAGCATTTCCATATACTTTACATATTATAAGACCTCCCTATATACCCGAAGGTACATGTACGAGCTACGATATACTCATGTATGTGGAATGAGGTATCACACTCGGGATGTATTGTAGACAAGTTAGTGACAACTACTTTGTTTTACAATGTCGGAACATGTCTTTAGCCTAGACCTCTAAATGTTTTTTGTTAGGTGACAATGCTCCATTAGGTAAATTCAGATAAGTTTTAAGTTGATCTTCCTTAGAATTTTCCTTTCAAGGTTCACCACGTGATGTATGTTTGCAATTCCTAAAATGAAACTAATAAGATAAGCATTGTTTTCATTCAATTCAACAAAGGAAACCTTAGCTAGTAGGGATAGAGCAATTAGGTCTTTGACAAAGAGGAAAGAGCACAACTAATGCTATTTCCCTAGCTATTCCTTTCAAGCATTCACAAACTACAATAATTTTTTTTTGGTCAAGTAAGAAAGGATATTTATATTAACCGGAATAAAAGTATTACATATTTTACAAGGTAAACCAAGCATCCTTACGTTTATCTATGATGGTCCTCATGTCCTAACTAAAGTGGAAATGGCTTAAAACCATTAAAAATTTGGAACCATCCCCTTAAATTTGGAACCATCCCCATAAACGGGAGAGAAGACTAACACATATAAATCTCATGCTGTCAAAACTCAAAATAATTAAATTTGCTACATAAAGAAAACAAAGAAAATGGTGGGTTCGTAATCCGATGCAGTGCCCTCCCACTGCGCTCATCGAACCTTGATCACCGATCGGCCTGAGAACCTACATCGCTTCCAGAATCGGTCCTCACGCCACTGTATCCATGGTCTTCCGCCGTTGCTCTCAATCTTTCCCATTGATCCATATCTTTAGCTGCCTGACAGAGACAGTCCTCAAACAATTTTCCTGGGGGTAATAACTCCCAGATGTGCCAGGTGTCCCTCTCTTTATTAATCACTTCTTCGTTCGCCAAATGAGTTGCTACCATGTTAGCTTTTCCCTTCACATGGACAAAGCTTAAAGCCTTTAAGGTTTGCAGGTGGGAGTAGATATGGTGGAAGACTTGTGAGAGCCTCTAGTGTTTCAACACTTTATCCGGTGATGTACCATTGCATATTTTCCTGGCCTCTCTAATAATCAGTTCCAAATCTACTTTAATGATGATATTATGTGAATTTGAATCCACCAATATTTCCAAGCATTGTTCTAGGGCCATGAGTTCCACCATGTTATTAGTGGCTTTTCCCATGTATCCATGAAAGATCTTCTTCCTTTTCTCCTATTCATCTCTTATAACACCTTCGAAACCAACTAACCCTGGGTTGCCGTTAGATTCTCCATGTATATTGAGCTTTAAGAAACCATGAGGAGGAGGCTTCCAAATGTTTATATCTGAATTTATTTGGCTCACTCCCTTGATAATGTCCCGTGGGCTTATGGACTGAAGACACAAATGTAGTAGAATACTCACATCTTGGCACAAAGGAGGGTCCTTAGGAAGAGTTCTCAGCGAGCTACTAACTGTATCATTGAGCTGCCTTAAAATTTTGTCAATTATGTGCTGGGGATTTCTAGCTTTGTCTTAAAGATCTGACTGTTGCACTCTTTCCAGACATTCCAAATGACAAAGACTAGAACCAAGGTCCAGGCTCTATTAATAATTTCGTTCCTTCAGAAGGTTTTCCTCCAATTCTTCAAAGTGTTGGAGATGTTGAGTCTGTCCCTATCAGTATCCCTAAAAATTGTTGCCACCTAGTCCCACACAATGGAAGTGAAAGGGAAGAGGTTAAGAAGGTGATCAATCATCTCCTCTTGAGAGTTGCAAAGGTAGCATTTGGATGGTCAAGTGAAGCCTTTTCTTAGGAGATTCTCCCAAGTTAAGATTTTCCTTTGATGAACTAGACAAATAAATTACTTTATTTTCATCCAGTGGGTGCTTTACCAAATATTCTTCCAAACATGATTGGGATTGGGATAGTTAAATCCTCTTACTACCTATTTAGCTTCTTTGAGGTTAAATTTTCCTTCAGTGTTCTTTCCCCATCTTAGTTGGCCAGGTAAGGAGGATACCAAAATCCTTCTCTGCTTTAGTTCCTGGGTAAAAGAGTCTGCATGGCCTCTCATAGTACTCTCTTCATTGTGGCCTAGATCCTTCCAAGTTATCCATTTTTCATTGTTCCTTTCCTGGTTCCAGAAGTATTTCACCATAAGTAGACCTTTATTGTCCATGTCGTTCTTATAAAAGTTGGGTTCCTATTGCCAGTTGTCCTCCAAAAATCGTGCTAGATTCCCAGCTTAAATTTCCCAGAAACTATGTTGTTGAACAATACTTTTATTTTCCCAACAAAGGTTCCAAATATGGGAGCCCTTAATGTTCCCTAACATTCTAATGTGATCTTTCTCCTGGAAATTCTTGGCATATTTTTGTTTCCAAAGATTAGCCGAGGGAGTTGCCGATTCCTTGATCCATCTCCAACAGAGTTTAGCTCCCGAAACCTTTCTTATGGTTTCAGGATCATGAAGCCCCAAGCCACCATGGCTCTTGGGTTTACAGATTTTATCCCAAGCTACTAAAACACATTTATTTTTCTCTTCTCCTTTGCCACATAGAGAGTCCCTTTGTATACTCTTGATCAGCTGTGCGACTCCTTTAGAAGCAGGGAGAGTAGAGAACATGTATATGGGAATGGCCTATAGTACAGTCTGAGTGAGCACGGGGTGTCCCGCCAAGTTTAAAGACCTGCAAGTCCATTTTCAAATCTTGTCTTGCATTTTATTTATAGTTGGCTCCCACACTTCCTTGCTGAGAGGTTTATCTGTGAGATGTATTCCTAGATACTTGGAAGGTAGCTAGTCCCTTTGAAGCTCAAGAATTCTAGTGATATTTATTTGAATAACAATGTCAGTGTCAGAGAAAAAAAAAATTGATTTGTTGAGGCTCACATCTGTGCCAGTAGCCATAGAAAATTCATTCAAAATTTGTTTGATTGTTCGGGCTTCACTAACTATGGGTAAGCCCTACAGCATTGTGTCATCCACAAATTGTTGATGTGTGTTTGCCTCTCCATCCAAGGTGAGTTTGATTCCCTAGATTCTTCCTTCAGCATTAGCTATTTTAATCGCTCTACCAAGCCCTTCCATCATGAGAAAAAAGAGGAAGGATGAGAGTGGATCCCCTTGTCTGAGGCCTCTGGAGGGTGTGAAGAGTCTTGAAGGAGCGCCATTAATCAAGATGGAGAAACTAGTTGTGGTAACTAATGCCATAACCCATCTTATCCAGTCTTGGTCAAAGCCATAGGCTTTTAGAACTACCCTTATATAAGACCAACTAAGCTTGTCATAAGCTTTCGCTAGATCTAATTTAATGATCATACCAGCTTGTTTTTTGTTTTGAGAGAGTGTACCACCTCATGCACTTGGATAATATTATTGAGGATTTGTCTTCCTTACACATATCCTATTTGCTCCTCTGAGCTGAGAGATGGAAAGAGTGGCTTGAGTCTATTGTCTATCACCTTGGAAATAATTTTATACACTACATTACATAGGGCTATGGATCTGAAGCCATCTAGAGTAATGGCATTTTCCTTTTTTGGGATCAAAGCTATGAATGATGCATTCAATGCCTTCAAAATCTTTTTAAATCTTATTGAGTCTTCCACCACCTCAAGGATGTCTTGTTTTGACTATTTTCCAACATGATTCAAAGAATTGTACATTAAAACCATCTGAGCCTAGAGCTTTTCCATTTTGCATTTCATTGATTACCTCACAGACCTCCTCTTCTGACACTAGCCTATTAATATTGTGGCTATCTTCTGTGGTGATTAGCTGAGGGATGTGTTCAATGAAATGGTTGATGAAACTAGATCTGTCCTCCAAAGGCTCCTCTGGAATACTGAGGAAATGTTGTACAAAGAGAGATTCCATGTTTATGTGAGAGAAAATTTCTATCGCTTGATAGTCTTTAAGCTTTGTAATTCTATTGTGTGCCCTATGATCCATAGTGTATTTATGAAATAACTTCATGTTTCTTTCTCCCTCTTTAATCCATTATATCCTTGATTTCTATCTTCAGAAAATCTCCTCTTACAAGCACCAATCTTCCCATTCTTCCTGCAAGGATTGAGCTAGATTTTTCCACTCCTCGGTAAAGCCTTATGTGATGTTTATGCAATCAATTTCCTAGAGTTTCTGCTCATCTTCTCTTTTGGCTTTGAAGATATTGCCAAATTCCTTTTTGTTCCAACCTTTAAGCTTGGATTTGATACTTTTGGGTTTTTTTTGGAGGATGAACATTCTAGTACCTTGAATGTTTAGATCCTCTTTCCACCATTTGTCAATATTACTATTGAATTTAGGATGAGAGATCCAAGCATTCTCAAACCTGAAAGGTTTGTTTTTTGGTATACCCATGAAAGTGGCTTCCAACTATAGAAGCCAATGATCCAAACCTCCAAAGGGAAGAATAGAAGCTGTCATCGTAGGGCCTAAGAGAAAGAGTTACTCTGAGATAATAAATCTATCCAATTTAGGTGCAACTTGTGAAGCCCCTCCCCTCTTGTTGTTCCAGGTGAAGGTCCCATTCATTTTTTCCATGTCCACTAACCCCATGTTCATTATGAAGTTCTAGAAAGCCATGGAGTGTCTGCCTAGCTGCCTGATGCCCCCTTTTTTCTCTGTAAGAGATCTTATCATATTGAAATCTCCTGCTATGATCTAGGGCATATTAGGGTATCTTGCTCTTAGTTCCTCAAGGGAGGTAAGAAGCTTAAATTTGTCTTCTTGATTTTGAGGGCCATATAGATTTGTGATCATGTATATCTCCTTATCCCATAAAGGTTGACATATCAAAGAAAGATAGCTCCTAGATGCCTCAGCATCTAAGATTCCAAATTTTTGTGGATCCCACAATGTGAGGATCCCTCCCACTTAGTTTTTTGCTTTAACATCTAGATATTCATACTTGATTAGCCATTTGCTATGTATTACTCTAATATTATTCATCGAACATTTTGTCTCCTGAATAAACACCATATCTAATTTTTCTCCTTTTATTCTATTACTGAGAATTCAGTGTTCCCTTCTACTTCCTATGCCTCTGATATTTGAAGTTGTGACCTTCATTAAGAAAAATTAGTAAAGGAGTTATTGGTAAGCTCTTTCATCTTACCTAAGTTAATCAATAGTTCCCCACATTCGTTTAGCAACTCCTTCTGTCTTTTCCTTCCTCTTCCTCTCTGGATTCTTTGGAGATTGTACCTGTGTCTCCTCCATTATCTTGACCCCTCTATATTCTTGGCTTTCATGAATTATTTTGGTTCCAGTTCCCTTCGATTGTGATCTCCATATGAAGAGCTGTGTAACCCTGTCATATTCCTCTTTTGGTAGGGAGTCTACTCCTTTTGTCGTTCTCTCTTCCAGAAATTTTTCCATATCTATATTTTCCGTATTTAGAATCTCCTGCAGTTCATGGTGTTTTGTTCCCACCTCACTTGGAGTCATATCATGTTCCTTATTTTTCTCCATCATGGTTTCTACAATATCATCCATGCTTTCATCTTTTTCCTTCTCAGTGATAATGTTCTCCATTTCCTGGTTTGTTTCTTTGTTTCCTTCTTCTTCTTTTAGGAGCTTGAAGCTATTGTGGCTCAGTTGTTTTTCGTCATTGTTCTTCTTTTGCAGCCTCTTTTTGCCTTTCCCTTTGCCCCTAACCTTTGTGAAACCCTAAGGATTTTTAACATTTCTCTCCATGTTGTTTGTTGGGAAATCTCTATAAAGATGCCCATGGTCATGGCATTTGAGGCACCTAAATGTTATGTGATCATAGTCCACCTCCTTCCCCCATTCTTCATCATATACTTCTAAAATTATCTCATTTGGAAGTGCTCTCGATAAATCTATTTCTACACATATCCAGGAAAAGGAGGTATATTTACCTTTCAGAGTCGCATATGAGATCTTTAGAAAATGTCCGAGTTTGTTTCCTATTGCTTTCAGAGATTCCGGTAGCCAGTAATCTAGAGGAAGGGATTGTATTTTGATCCATACCGTACCGATGTAAATGTCTTGCATTCTGAGGCATTTCTCATCATCTGTAGCTACATGTAGAGGCCAGCTACAACATAGAAATATGGTCCTCCTTCGAACACTTTATCTTTGTCCTCTAGGCTTGTGAAAAATACTGTGAAGAAGCCCTTAGAACACAAATGAAGGTGTATTTCCCCCTTGGCTCCTTATCCATAAATGCAACGCCCTCTTTGTCATCCATATCCACATGAATTTGCATATGAATACATATTCTGTCATATGATACCTGTGCACTTGTAGCGTTGGGTCACTTAAGATGACCCGAGGTATGATGTTCGACTTGGGTTTGCAGACCCGAGTTGTCCTTACGGAAGTCAATTTTTGAATGCTATCCCCTTTTTACTTCTCCTTCATATCTTCTTGTTTCTCCCCTTCATGTTCATGAGTTTTGTTTCTTGCCTCTATTGCTTTTTCCATCATTTTTTTGAAACTTTGCTTTCCGATGCCCTTGTTTCTTTTCGTCACTACTTGACTATAGGAGAGAGCAACACTTCCCCCTATGCATCCTACCATGGTTCCCACCGTCAAACCTTAGCTCAAGCGTAGACCTGTGTAAATCGCCGCCGTAGTGTTTCCCTGCATGTGTCAGCGGTATTCCTCTCATCATAACTATGCCCAAATTACAATATGAACGATGCAAGTTTTTATTTTCGAATCTCGTAATGTTATGATGAACAAAAAGGAAATATGCGCATACAACCAATCAATCTTTCATAAGAACGAAGACTTTTACAACAATTTTGATTCGAAGGAAAATAAGACTTTACAACACTTTCTTTCAAACAAAGATTAACTAATTATATTCTAACTTTGACTATAGATCGGTAATGACAAAGAAAACATTAAAGAAACATTAATCAATCAAATCAAAGTAGGGCTAGACAAGGAGATATAAACCTTTTCTCTAATATTTGACATTCATTGATCAATCAACAAGCGAACAAATAGAGAAAAGTTGGCAAAAACACTTTCCAAAGGTGGGAGATTGATCCTAGGAGGATCAGCACAACCCAAAGTGGGAGACAGTGCACTTTAGAGCATTGTCGCTAAGCCAGGGGTACTCTCCAGCACATTGTGTCCCTCACAAGCATGCGCTAGTGACCATAAGCCATTTCAAGAGGCAATTTGACACAGTTTTTACCAATTTTTCAATGTAAAGAGTTGAATTACATTCTATGAACAAAAATAAGGCATACAAAGATGTCTTAGGAGGTGGATAAGCTACTAGGAAAGAGGATCTTCCCCAGTGGAGTTGCCAATTTGTTTTGAAGAATTTGGTATTTACAGTTAAATACTGATTCCCTAGATAAGTAGCTATATCTAGAACAACAGTTTAAAGTGTTTTAGACTTTTCCTATAAGCAATAGATAAGATGAGAAGATAAGAAGACCTACTTGTAGCTACACTTTCCTCTCGTCTCCTTTGTATCAATCATGTCGCTCCTTCCTGTACTTAATATTCTTGAGAAGTACCCTGTAAACACAATAGAAAGCAAAGAACCAATCAAAGCACATGATCTATTGAATATAAGTGAAAGGAATCAGATACAATTCACACACATAATCATTATGAAACAATATAAAAATATGGGAAAAAGGTTCAAACACTTTATTAGATAGAAGAAGGAACTACAACCATTGGTGTCTAATTCAAAGTCATTCATCTAGCTTGGATCACATCCACATCACATCAAAACCATGAAAAACTTGTACCATTACAATACTTGCTTCAAAGCCAAATACCATAGCAGCAATATCTCCTTACAATTTAACATAATCCAGCTCCTTATCACTTAGATGAGTGGTCAATTTATAGGAATATGAAGGAGGTTTTGTTAGAAATAGTGCCATTGAATGTCCTTCCATACTTAGAATTAGTTTCATGGAGAAAGGGATGAGAGGATAGGATGCATCTTAGCTCATTCCTCATGCATTTTCCAGCTCATAGGAGTTGATAGGTGAGAGAACCTTCTAGATGACTCCAGAATATAAGAATATTCCCCAAACCTTATTCAAATTTTGCTCATTCTCACCTAGTGCAGGTGAAAGGAAGCATAAGTGCTCTGCAGAGCACCCTGGAAGTTGATCCAGGTGGCTCTAGAGACACACACAGGACAAAGAGGACTGATGGAAGCTTGAAAATCAAAATGACTAGAATGATTTCAAACCAGAACCAAGGCGTAGATCTCGTCGTCTTGATCACGGTGGTGTGAACGATTCATCAAACCGAGTCCGTATGTGAAAGTTAGAAGCAGTGAAATTTCAGGTGACTTTTTGTTGATTAGGCAGGCTTAAGGAGGCCACAATTTGGATAGAACCCGACCACTGGATTCTAGCCAACTTGGGCCAAATTCCGGGAAAATTTGTGGCCCGCTTAATTTTCCTCCTTCGGTCCTTTTTCAAATTTTTATAATAGCTAAGTTCTTTTAAAAGAAATAAAATAAAATTAATTTTGTGGTGGCAGCCACCAACTGTGCCCCCACTCACACCCATATATTAAAAATAAAAAAAATGTATATAATTTATGGGCCAATGGGCCACCACCCTCGCTGGACCTCCTTTAACCACTGAAGAAAATGAATTAATTAAGGGGTGGGCGACCATGACTCCGCCACCCCGGGAGCCTCCCGTTACATACATTAAATGGGGTGTGCCTAGGCCACCTCTGGTGGACCCAAGCCACACACCCAAAGGCCTCACACCAAAACAAGTGGTTGAATGTTTTGATAAGGGTGTCAGCAGGGGTCAAACCCACCCGGCCCACGTGGCTGGTCCCAAAGCAAGTGACCCCATGTGATACAACCCAACACCACCCATTAACCAACGTACCTCCATTACCATGACTAACATTCCATTCAAACAAACTCCATGCCATTTTGGGGACAGGGTATAACCATGCACCCAAAAAATAGGGTAATGTATCAAAATAGGAGGGGTGCGGTTTGACCACTCGACCCCTCCTCAACAAATTGTTATATTCACCAACATGTCAAATAGTTAATGTTGGGAAATCCGCTGGAAAAGTAATATAAACCCAATTTTTTCAGTGGACCAAGGAGGAGATGGAGGAACTTGGAGCAGGCATAGGTTTCGAGATAAAGGAGGCAGAATATTCTTTGACGACCAAAGATTCTCTGGGAAGGTAAAAATTATTTTTTTCAGAAAATAGTCAAGTTTACAGTCATTTTTCATGGTTTTCCGCAAGGATCAGAATGGCGAGGTTAGACTCATCTTTTGAGTTGCATATTTCTAGTCCACTCATGGAGCAAATCTTTGAGGAATCAAAGGGGAATCTAAAAGATTCATTGAGGCCCAAATTCTCGATTTCTCAGAATTCAGAAATTTGACAGTTGATTTTGCACTATTCAACACCACAAATCTCATGGTACATTTAGATTTTTCATTTTCTCATTTTTCTAAGTGGAATGCAGGTGTGAGCATCCATGTTCGAGTAACCATTTTCATGTAATTCGATGCCATGAGATCGATGGCACAAACAACTTCAACAGTTTGACATTCACTCTTTTAGATGGCCCTGGATTGTGAGGTATGTGCAATGTGTTCATGTACTTCCTTCTCCATGCATTGTGTTGCAAAGATCCCTATTTGATGTTGATGAGGGATCTTGTTTCTTACTTGCTTTCATGATTCCTTCTTGATGTGATGCCGAATCGTTGATGTGATGTACTTGTCGTTATGATTCATCATGTTATATTTTGATATCCCTTTGTTGTATGTTGCTGGGATACTCATGTTGTCATCATGTATGTTTTTCATTGAGATCCCTTTTATGCCATCTTGGCGGGATGCTTATCATGCATGAGTTTTTGTCATACTGATAGGAGTCTTATGCCTGAGAGTTCCTGTAGTGGAACATCTCTTGGAGCCACTCTTGCGTGATGGAATTTTAGTTGTATGATAGCGACATCACCTCTATGTACATCATTAGTATTGAAAGCATTTAATTTAGTGGCCTACACCATCTTGACACCAAGGCCGAGAGACGTAGTCCATCCTGGATGAACTCCGTTATCACTGACTTATGTTTTTATGTTGCTGATTCTTGTCATGTTCCTCTTCTCTATAGCATGCATATGTATTCACTTATGTTATTTTAAAAATGTAATTTAACACATCACAAAAGTAAAAGGTCTTGGAAGGGTCCTTTGCCACACCTGGATGTAGGATCATGTGGTATCAAAGTGGTCTTTGTGTGGATGTGAATTGCAAGAGTGAATGATGAAATGTGCAGCAACAGAGGAAATGTATGAGACCATTCTCAAAATTTCCAAAAGGGTGGAAATAATATATGAAACTCTACAGAAAGAGATGGAGGAAAATGAGAGGTTTCAGCTTTAGTTGTAACCTAGGCAACAGGCCCTGGAAGAACTGAAGCACAACAACCAGAATCTTCAAACAGAGAACGCTGAATTGATGATGCATCTACAAGAAGAGAAAGAGGAGAAACATAGTTTTCCACGACATCTACAAGAAAAGGATCAGGCCTTGGAAAAGTTTCAGCATGACCCATGTGAGGTAAAATGTAATTCTCTGAATTCATGTATGTGTCCTAATGATCATTTCACCATTTTTGAAAATCATACGACAAGAATTGGCTCCAAATTGTTGAAGAGAATGGGGAATGAAGTAAAAGGCTTGGGTGTCAATGGCCAAGGCATTGTCAACCCCATCAGAGTAGAGGAATTACTATGTCGAACAAGACTTGGGTATGTCAGAAAGGAAGTTTGGAATGCGCCATGAAAGTTAGTGAACCACCAACAACAAATGGTGAGCAGCCCTCATCAGTTATTTCCAAATTGACAAAGGAGGTAAAATATGTTGATTTTCTTTCAGTTTTGTTGTCACATATATGATTGCTATTGGAGATTTGGAGATCCCAATTGCAGGGACAAACATGAGGCTCCTTAAAATGTCGAGGCACGAGGAGGAAAAATAACTTGGTGTTAATAATCAAGGCATAACTCAACCATTGGAGGTTATGTAGAGACCTCAATTTCTAGGCTCGAGATACACCAAAGGAGAATGATCGAAGGTGTCAAATTCTTCTGAGACATCGTCAGAATCATTAAGGAAAGAGAATGATGGGAACACATCCCTATCATCCCATGGTAGCACCCATTGTAGGGAAAGAGCTAAGGCAAGCTCTCATTGCCATACTTACACTAGAAACAGAAAGGAAAGGTACAACCACTCTCGAAATTCGAATGTTCATTCCAATTATGATCATGTTGTTAATGGTGAACATAAAACATCACATTGAAAGACATGTACCTTTTGTGGATTACATAACCATACATTTTCGAAGTGTTGGAAAAGAATGGCAACACACAAAACGATAAGGCATGAAAGACCCTCTCAACAATAGGTAAAGAAACACATTAAGAAAATCTGGAGGAAGAAAACCTATTGCATTCATTGCAACAGAAGTGGCCATCAAACAGACACTTGTTGGAGGCTCCATCCAGAGCAGCACCTTAAATACAAAGTGTCGATGCATGAACCAGGTGAAACGATTATTCGACAAGAAAAATCACCACAAGGAAGTGACCCATTCACCTTCATAAGTGAAAAAAAATTTCTAGATATGTTAGCATTTCATGGTCATTATTTTGTAAATCTTTTGTTGCATTTTAAAAATATAAAAGTGAAGATGTGTTTCCATCACTTGTTCAACAACAATGATGTTTGATATTATTTCGAGTTCCATAATAAACTGTGAAAGTGATGTTGTGTTTCCATCACTTGTCAAAGCAAATAGTGTTGGCCCTAGCTTTGTAAATCATGTGTTGTAGTGGTGATGACTTTTCCATCACTTGTTGAAGCAACAATGGTATGTTGGCCTTGTCTTCATCACTGGGGTATTATGTCCATCTTGATGTAAAATTGACCACTGAGCATGTGTTATGAACTCATGGCAAGTGTGGGACACTTGGGTCACTACTTGGTCATCAAAGTCAAGCATGTAATTTGCAAAACAATGTACTATAGGTTGCAGAGGTTGCAGGTGTTGGCTCATCACTTAAGGCTTTGAAGAACAAAGGTGAAGGAGATGGAAGCGAGACCTTTTAGGATGCTTGTGATGCAGAGAAGGTACAAATAACTTGCAGGTTACTTTTCATGCTTTTGTAGGACCAAAAGATCCTCAGTGGGAAGGATTGATCCAGAGGCACACACAGGAGAAAAGGGACTTATGGAAGCTCGATAATCAAAATGATTAGAATGATTTCGAACTAGGACCAAGGCATAGATCTCGTCATCCTGATCGCAGTGGTGTGAATGGTTCATCAAATCAAGTCTCTATGCGAAAGTTAGAAGTATTCAAAGTTTGGTTGACTTTTTGCTGACTCAACAGGCTTAAGGAAGCCACAATTTGGACAAATCCCAGCCACCAAATTGTAGCCTGCCTGAGCCTGATTCCAGGAAAATTTTTGGCACAATTAATTTGACTCCATCGGTCCTGCCACCCCTAGAGCCTCCTGTTATATACATTAAATGGAATGGGCATGTGCCACTTCGGTAGCCCCAGTGTACACCCCTAAAAGCCTCACACCAAAACAAGTGGTCGAAATTTTTGATAAGGCTGCTAGTGGGGGTCGAACCTGCCTGACCCACTTGGCTGCTCGCCAAGTGGGCGGCCCCATGTGATACAGCCCAACACCACCCATTAACCAATGTACCTTTGTTGCCATGATTAATGCGCCATTCAAATAGACTCCGTGCCATTTTGGTGATAGGCTATAACGATGCACCCAAAAAAAGGGTAATGTATTAAAATAGGAAGGGCAGGGTTTGACCGCCCGACCCCTCCTCAACAAATTGTTATATTTACCAACATGCCAAGCGGCGAATGTTGGGAAATCAACCAGAAAACTAATATAAACCCAGTCTTTTTAGTGCATCGAGGAGGAGATGGAGGAACCTGGAGCTAGGGAAAATTTTAAGAACCACCCTAATTTTATATGTATAATAAATGGGCTAATCCCCATGATACATAGGAAAAATGGGAGGTGATTTTATCGATAATATAATATGTATATATAATTTTTTTGGCGAATCTCTCATTAGATTATATTTTCTTGTACAATGATGGAGAATCCTTCACTGAATTATAAAATCTTGTAAGATCTTGGCAAATCTTTTACTGAATAATAAAACATTGTGAAGTCTTGGCGAATGTTTTGTTAAAGTATGAAACCATATATGATAATAACAAAACATATTCATTAAACTGTAATATACTAACATACATGTTTGTAAAAAGAAACATAATTTTCTCTTCCTAAAAATAATGTTCCAAGTTTCAGTGGCCATGTTTGCCAAGGTTCTTATAATACACTCTTTCATATCCTTCTATTAGTTTTGATAATATTCCACAACAAAGTTCTTGTAGGTGTTGATATAGACAACGAGTTCTATCAAGGTAGGAGAGTTTAATGTTTTCTCTAGGAGAGTTTAATCTTTTCTCTACAACTTTTGTCAAGCTACCACTTTTTTCAAGTTATCAAATTTATTTCTTATTACATAGACTCCAACTGTGAGATAAAAAAAACACATCAAGTTTGTTTACCCCAACACTCCAACAGGTAGCAAGCCCCAACTATATTATATAAGAAAGTATTAGGTATCCCAAGGGATTGAAGGGGGTCTAATTGAATGAAGTGACAATTGTGAGAATCCTTCCAATCAATATATGAATATATAAATGTAGATTTATTATTATTTTAGTTGGAAATCTTCAATTAAATAATAAAATTTAATTACATCTCTCCCAATCTAAATTGTTTATTAGTATAGTTCACTACCCTCATAGGTCTCGCATTTTTTAACAACGTTGTAACATGTAGATTAATTTCCTTTTTGGTGAACAATCTTCACCTTTTAGGAAAATATGGTGTAGTGGCTCCAACCCCAACAGGTCATTCGGACAAACTAAGAATAGCACAGAATATGAAAGGTTGTATAAACCAACTTATTTTTCAAACAACTAATCCAACATCAGTACTTAAACTTTTTCATGAAGATATCATATTGAGAATGTTTTAAAAGTGGTGAGAAATCTTCTACGAGGGTGATGCGGAAAGAGTGATAAGATTTCATTGTTTTGAATTTTTTTTGTTAAATTAAAAAAAGTTAAAAAATAATATTAATGGAGATATTGGTATTTTTTACTAGATTTTGTGAAGTGACTAAATGTAGCTTTAACCATTCACCTTAAGATGTTTTTACAATATAATTTCCTAAGTCTATTTAATATCTTCATTATCATAAAAGCCAACCTATATCCATCTTAACTCCACATCTACCACTCTTAGGGGGATGAAATCTATTTATCTCTCTGAGCACTTGGTAGAAGAATTAAGATGGATCTAAGATGGTAGAATTCCCCCTTTAAATAGTTTATGCTCACATGAATACCATGGTGATACCACGGGTCAATACCATGGGTTATCATAAACCTGGAGCTTAAAAATTACTATTAGTAATTTATAAAAATTAATAA
>APFE030358144.1:0-10612 GCA_000404065.3 Pinus taeda | reverse complement strand
ATATTGCACAGGTGAAAAAGGAGTTACAAGCAGGTTTTAAGATGACAGATTTTGGATTACTTCACTACTATCTTAGAGTTGAAGTCTTCCAACGTCGACATCATATTTTCATTTCTCAGAGTAAGTATGCAGCAGAGGTTCTTCAACGATTTGGCATGCAAGATTGCAAGCCCGTTCTCACCCCCATGGAGGAGCAAAACTTGAAACTTTCAAAATTTGAAGGGGGGAAAAGGTGGACAGTACAACTTATAGACAGTTGATTGGCAGCTTGATTTATTTGACAAATACTTGTCCTGATCTATCTTATGCAGTCAGTATTCTTTCACGTTTTATGCAGGAACCACGAGACAGCCACTGGAATGCAGCCAAAAGAGTTCTTCGATATGTCCAAGGAACAAAAGATTTTTGTCTTCTTTACACAAAGACTAAAAATTTTGTACTTGGTGGATATTCTGATGCCGATTTTGCTGGGAGTATTGATGATCGAGCATCAACATCAGGTTATTTAATGAATATGGGGTCAGTAGCAGTATCTTAGAGTTGTAAGAAACAAGCTACAATGGCCACTTCTTCAGCAGAAGCAGAGTACATTTCAGCATGGGAAGCAGCATGTGAAATTGTTTGGTTGCGCCAAATTTTGCAGGATTTGGGCATTTCTCAGGCAGAAGCTACATCATTATTCATCGACAGCCAGTTAGCCATCAAACTTGCCAAGAACCTAGTTTTTCATTCAAAGACAAAGCATGTGGACACCAAGTATCATCATATCAGATCTCTCATTGCCAAAGATGTCCTCAAGCCAGTTTATTGTCCTTCCAAAGATCAGGTCTCCGACATTTTCACGAAACCGCTTGGCAGAATAAAATTTACTAAGTTCAGAGATGAGCTTGGTATCTGTTGTAATGTATCTTTGGATCATAGGGGGGAATGTTAGATGATCCAAAAATAATTTATTATCATAAGGTTATAAAATTGAATAAATATTATTATTTAGAAAATTAAAATTAAATAATTATTATCTAGAATGATTTAATTAATTATGGAGACAATTAGAAATTAGTATATTGTTGTAACAAGATATGGCTCTCCAAATGTGTCATATCTTAGGCTCTATTTTAGGAGATTAGTTAGCTAGTTGGTTTGAATAGCATTTAATGTAAATGTACACTTGCTATTTAATAAGTGATCCATAATTAGATGTAGTTAGGACATGGAGCTTATAAACAGCTCATTGCAAGAGTGTTTGGTTGTTCGGGTGTAAGCTCTTGCAAATCAATTATGTAATTATTTTTTTCTGATTAATAAAATTATGTGTCTGAGGACACTTCTACCATTAAATACAACTAATAATCGAATTTATAATAAGAAAGATAACATTGTTAAGTAATATATTGAAATATTAAAAGCCAAATACAAATACTAATTGAATTCACAATATATGAATTAAAAAAAAATGTTAACTATTATCTCCATACAAATGCTTAAAAAAAATTATCTCCATACAAATACTTAAAAAGAATTATCTTCAAACAGATACTTTAAAAAAATCATCTCAGTAAGTATTATTTTCAATTATTAAAGAAAAATCGAATAGAGAAATTAAATGAAATTAAATGAATTGTTAACTATTTTCTGCATGCAAATACTTAAAAAAGAATTATCTCCGCCTGAGTTTTGAACTCAAGGCATCTGAAAGTGCCACCTCAATTTTGGTGGTAGAAGTATTTCCCTAAATGTTTAAAGGAATTGTCCATAAGTCCACCAAAGGGATTGTAGAAGTAAAAAAAGGAATTGTCCATAAGTCCATCAAAGGAATTGTAGATGTAAAAAAACTAAGTATGTTTAATGGCATTGTCCATAGAACCATCAAAGAAATTGTAGATGTCAAAAACTAAGTTATGAATTTTTTAAAACTAAACATTTAATGTGCATGTAATGAAACATGTGGTGCCATGTAATAATTGACCACTCAATAAATCAAAGAATCCATAAACATGCGACAAATATCAAACATGGGAGGACCCAATCCTCAACCTTCGCAGAACATGTAGAAAAGAAAAAACACCACGTCTGCATTAAAGATGCCCTAGTCATTGCTAAGATAGATTATTTCCATCACCGTATGTTTAGAGAAGCTATAGAAATTGAAAGGAGGCCAAGGAATTTGAATAGAGAAGATGGCCAAAAATTAACAGTCATTAGATCCCTCTCATTTCTTCTTAAGTGTGTGTGTGTATATATATATATATTATTTGTATTTTTATCTTGATTACTCATAAATGATTAATTACTTTATTTTATTCATTATTGATTTAGTTATTTATTTAATTTAATTAAGTATTATTATTAGTAGTAGTAGTAGTAGATGGATTTACGCAAAGTGGGGAGGAGAAATGACAAACAACGAAGCTGAACTCTGGGCAGTTCATCAGGGATTAAGAATAGCAGCGAGGAATGGCTACAAGAACCTAGAGTTAGAAGAGGATTCGCAGTTGGTAATAGAGATGATACGAAGACTGAATAATGGGAAAAACTGGGAGCAGATCGTGAGCAGTTGGAGAACGAATGGGATAGTACAAGACATAGGCGAAATCCTCAAGAGTTTTGATTACCTGATAATCAATCACATCCGGAGGAAAGGAAATAGGGCGGCGGACTTCCTTGCCAACTAGGGGAGTAATGATCAGTTAGGGAAGGCTGACAACAACTGGCAGAATGAAACGGAGAAACCGAAGTGGAAGGAGCTGGTCATTATAATAAATCAAGACCATGAGACAGCCATGAACCAACTCGAATGAGTATAAGAGACCCCCGAGTGGGAAGAACTGGATGGCGGGCGAAGGAAAGAGGTACAAGTGGGGGGAAATAATACACATTACAGGAGAAGATCAGGTAATGATGGCCCGGTGCAGCCGGGCCATTAAGAGGATTGACATATCAAGGCGGAGAGTCAGGGGAAAAGGGAGGACGAGAGGAGATCGGGACGGACTGTCAGATGGAAATGGCAAGTCTGCATGCTCAAGAAAGGAGCGACATGACATGGACGGTGATCGGAGGAACAGGTGGCAAAAGGATTGTGCCCGTATCGCAAGGGAGTGGCGGAGAAGAAAGGTGCACAAAGGCAGAGGGCTTAATAAATACCAGAAGAGCAGAGTGATTCGAAGATGCATAGGGAAGAGGACAGCAACGAGGAGAACAAATTCAGAAGGAAGAGAGAAGCAGGGGGAGGAGCAAAGCTGAGACGAAGGACAGGATGGAAACCAGGAAGCGAGGGAGAAGCAGGGAGACCGCAGCTATCGAATGGGTTAATAAATGGAGCGTCCAGGAGAAAGGAAAAGCTCTGGAGCAGGATGCCGAAGTCACAATTATGGTATCAGATGACAGTGAAAAGGAGGTAGAATTGATCGGTTATGATGAGAACAATTGACCTCAGCCACGGGCTAAACGAGGAAGGAGAGGTGCCGCTGAAACAGAGGGCAGTCAGGAGCTCTAGGGGAACGAAGGATGGAGATGATGTGAACATGGAGGAATTAAATACGAGGGCAAGGAATACGACCCAAGTAGGTGGACGGTGGCAGGAGAGGGTAGCAGAAGAAGGGGTAGGGGAGGTCGAAAAGGACAGCGCGACAGGGGCAAGGGAAAAATAGGGAGCCAAAGGGGAGAGGAGGCTCCGTCCCTTGAAAGGAAAACCAGGGCTTCAGCGGGGAGGAGAGTGCAGCTGGCTGAGCAGGCCTATTATCAAAACACCAACAAAGGAGTCAGGAGAATTATTCATCATCTAGAAGAGGAGGCCATGTAGGACCAATCTAATCTAGAGATGGAGGACTGGGTCTACCTTCTTCTGGACCCGCGCCACACAAGAGGACGCATGACCCTATGCAAACAATCTCTGCATGTGTATTGGGTCATGAAGAGATTACTTGCCAAAGCCATGGAGCAAGTAGCAATGGAGATGGCAGAGCTCTCTCAGGGGATTCCCACTCTCAAGAAGGAGCTGAAGAACATTCAGATTACCCTTCTCATGCAGGACAGAAGAATGGATGAAATACAACAACAGCTAAAGAATCTCGAGAAGGATGTGGACCAGCAGACAGGCAAGGAGGCATATTTTTGTTTTTATCCCCTTTTTTTGGTTTTATATGAAGTCTGTAGAAAGTAACTTGTCTATCAAATTTTGTAATGTGGAAAATAGTAGGAAGATAAGGAAAATAGGTAGTCTCTTTGAATGTATTGTGCATATAGCCTGGGCAAATAGACTCAAGGTGTTTTATTTTTGGATGGCAATAAAAGACTTAAGATGGCCAAAATACCCGGTTTCCCATTGGGCGGGTTGAGGTCATCACATTTTTGTAATGATTTTGACCTGATGAAATAGAAGTAGTCCCTCCACAGTTTACAAAAAGAAAATAGTAGTAGTAGTAGATATTCATTTCATTAAAATTTTCTTTTTGATTAATTATTTTCCTTAATTCAATATTAACAACTATATCTAATAATTATTTCCTTATATAAAATATTATTTATTTTGTCAAATATAAGTGTTATATTATAATGGCTATTTTTTTTTCTCTTCGTCTATTTAACTTGAAGCCAAGATCTAGTTCTTCATCTTGTCTTAACAATGAACCATACTGGATGATTCGAAACACGTCAACAAAAATATGATGATGTGATTTTTACCGAAAGTTTTTTACTTTTCATGACGAAAGTTTTATTACTTTTCATGATATAGATCACAGAAGCTTAAATTCAATTATATGTAATATCTTGTTTGCTCTTACATATGCAGTTTTAATCTATAAGCCTGCATTAATCGACTCACCATCCTTAGACGATTCAGTAATATGTTTTCATTTTACACTAAGAATTTACGAAAATTCAAATTCAAGCATCTTTAATTTTCGAAAAAAAATAAGAAGATAAAATTATGTCATAACTACAAAACACATAACATCATAATAGATAATATCGTCACATGAGAAATTGTCACATAATGAATTGAAACTCCGAAAATTCCATTTATGATTTCCACAGGATGAAGACAATGGGACACAACAAATAACTGGACCAGAAACTAAAGCTCACTTATCATTAAGTTTTTTCCTCCATGTTGGAAATCGCTTGGAAGCTTACCTGAACTAGTCTGCGTGAAGAGCTTTGCATTGAGATATCAATATTTGTTAACCAGTCATTTGCATCAAATGGTTTTGTATGCAAAGAGTTTTAGATGATGGACACCACTGCTAAGGGAGATGATGAGGATCCTTATGACCGAAAGAAATCAAAGAAGGAAATAACTACTGAGTCTAGATCCCAAGAATGATGAAGATAAAGGTGCACATGAAGATGAGAAGATGGAATATGCACCCAAGAATAAAGGAAAACTTCAGAAGCAACCATTCCAGTCCCATTGCTACAACTAAAATTTCCACCCAACAGGACAAGTATTCCTTTGGATCATCAAACAACATTGAGGATGATCACTCAACCAACGCAAGATAGGCAGTCCATGCTTGAGTTATGGATTTTGAGCATCATTTTGATATTATATAGTAGATAACAACTTGTAGTGATGATGCCATTAACTTCAATTTAACAGTCATAAATAGAAGGACAAAACCAAAAGCAAAATATGCACGCAAACTGTTAGTTTAGATTCTAAAATCATAAGGGGAGGGTTGTTGGACATAACTGCCTAGCCATGTAGTATACGTGTGAATTTATTTGTTTAAGGGAAGCTTGTTTTGTTTGTCATGTATTTTTAAGTACATGAACAAAATATTATTACTTTTTATATCCTTAAAATCATTATATTAAATAAAAAAATTTGATTATGTTGAAACATGAAAAGCCTTCATCCTTTAATTGCCTATTAAGGCATAAGGACTTGCATAGATTTTTGGTGGGTAGTAACCACTACTAAGACTATGCATTTACACTTTTACTCTTACATGTTAAACCATTGAACAAAAACATAAATTATGGTAGAAAGTAACTAGGGTAGGTATATCTATTTCCATCTTGTTCGTATTCATTTTTTATGCAAATACTTGCTTAAATTATGGTGGGCAGTAACTGAAGGTAAATAGGTTATTTGGGTGAGTACTAGCTATTTGCAAAGAATTTAATTTTCAGTAGTTTTTGTATGAATCTTAACAATGAAAAATCATTACATAAATATTTAAAAATTATGGTATAAATATTGCAACTATATTACAAAATTATGGAAATTTATGTGAGCCACAACAGAGAAACCGATTGCTAAACTAAAAGTGACCAACAAACAATTAAAATCTTACTTGGAAAATACTAATAATACACAAAAACAAATATAAAACTAACAAATACAAAATTTCTGTATTAAAATCCAATAAAATAACCCATAACATTGTCGTTTCAAAGTTTTATAGTCATCTTTAATTATTAATTATTGATTTATCAATATTCTTGATGCACTCTTTCGGATTAATCACATTTTTAGGATTTGGTCGACGTTTCGAACCAACTAATGTGGTTCATCCTCAGAATAAGGTGGAAAAAAATCATACAATCTTCATGAATAAATAGTAAGGATGCATCATGGTCAGGGTAAAAACTAGTCGTGAAGATTAAGATAACTAGAAAATCCTAGAAATGGAATTATTATAAATTTTTAATTGTAAATTTAATAAAATATATAATATAAGTTAAAATTGTTAGAGAGTATAAATAATAATAATATAGTTAGGAAAAAGTCATATTTTTTGACCCACTTTTTAATTAATTACGTGCTCCTTTTGTTTTCCTTATCTAAAATTTATTTATTATTTTTTATAGTATTTAAAAACTTCTAACAAGTTTCCCTCTTATTAATTTATGGAATATTCTTAATATAGTTTCTAATATCAATCTCCCTTATACAACATTTTGACACATTCGCTTAACCTCTTTATGCCCTTTTCGTTTTAATTTTAATTATATAACTATAATTTATTATGATTTAATATTATATCCTAACAACTATTTTTTAAATTTATTCTTTATTCCCTTATTAATTTTCCCAACCATATTATTATTATTTATGCTCCTATAACCAATTTTATAACTATATTTATAATATTTTATTAAATTTACAACTAATAAATATTAAATAATTCATTTCTAGGATTTGTTTTCAAATGCTACTTTTTACCTTGGACAATGATGCATCCTCACTATTTATTCATGAAGATTGTATGAGTTTTTCCACCTTATCATGAGGATGAACCACAATAGTTGGTTCAAAATGTACATTGACCAAATCCTGAAAATGTGATTAATCCGAAAGAGAGTTATCTACATTATGGATCACAAAAGTCTCAGATCTAGCACTAGGATATAGTAAGATATAGTGATATCTAAGTATCAATGATATACGATAGTATCCATCGGAAAGATCGTGATTTGCAAAGAAATATGATAGTAATATATGTGGTTGTAGTCTAACAATTATGTTTTTTTCCCTGAAGCTTATGGAAATTCCAACCATACTTTGAAAAATTCTGGAGAAAATTTTTGTAAATCCAAGTAAAAGTTGTCTAACTTCATAATTTTAGGTGCCTTAGAAGTTTTTGATGGTGCTGAATCCATTTCCACCATCAAAAAGATGATTCAAACACAAACTCTACAAGTTATTTTGATATTTTTTTGCGTGGCCGTGGAGGCAATTCTTCAACCTTTGTAGAGGACTCCATATGTGTTGCAACAACTATGTTTTGTTTTGTCTTTTTAATAAAAAAATTTTAAACAAATACTTTTTAAATCACATAAAATAAATATTAGTTAATTAAAGTTTTCATTTATAAAAAATAAAATAAAATATAATTTTAAAATTTTCTTTTAATAAAAATTGAAATTTTTAGTTAAGTATTTTTAATTAATAAATTAAATATAGGAAAAAACAATGGAGTTGTTTAAATGGGATTTTTGGAGATTCCGGTGACGGAATCCGGCGGAAGAAATTGAGCTTAAATCTTGATTTGTTGCAGTTAAAATGGTTTTTTAATTGCATCTTTGGATTCAGCACCCTGAAAAACCCCTGGGACGTTTTGATTGTGCAGAAACGAGCTATCAAACTTGCGATTCAAATAAATTGCTGAAACTAGCTATCAAACTTGCGATTCAAATAAATTGCTACCGATTTTAATCGGAAAAACCTACCAGAAAAACTTTCAAAAACAACTAAAAAACAATAATAAAATTACTAAAAAATAACACCAAACACAAACACATCTCCAATGTAATAACAATGTCAAATAAAACTTGATATATATTGAAAATAATAATAATAAATGAGGAGATCACTTTCAGGTAGAACTAACCTATCACAATCTACACTTGGGAACTTCTTACCAGTTACGCAGCCTGCTTCTCAATCTATTCGCACCTGCCCATATGTAGGGCCGCCCTACCATCGGAATGAGGTGCAAGTGGGTCACCCACGGAAAGTCTAGAATCTCGGCGTCCGGAAGGGTGCCAGGGACCCGTCTCAGCATCTGATTTGGCGCGCTTCTACGTCCTGTCAACATCAAAATTATTGCAGTGGCACATCTTTAAATATTTAATTAAAATAAATAAATAATTCTATTTTTAATAACTACATTGTTATATTGTTTAATATATTATTTTGATAAGGGTAGAAAATTAAATGGTGATTTTACATTAAAGAATGCTTTAACACAGTACTCTGATCACTGATCACTGTCTATCCAAGGTTTTATGGACTAAATTAAAATGGTTAAAATATAAAATTGTTTTACATCTTATTTATTGATTTTAATTGAGATTGGTTAATTTCAATCATATATTTATGAAATAAAAATTGGTTTTATTATTTTACTTTACTTTAAAATCTTGACTGATTATATACTTTCATATTGTAATGTGTAATTTAATTGAATTTTATTTACATGTAAATTGAAAGTGTAAAAGAATTACATTTTTTTATAAATAAAATAAAATTATTTTCTTGTTGATTTATCATAAACTTAGGTGGTGTGGGATGCTTTTGCTATATCCTTAACTCGAAAATACAAAGCACTCTTATAAAATAAAATAAAAATGAACCAAAGTAATGACCAAAATTTAACCAATGATGATATTATGGTTTAGCCTTCACAATCAACAAAACCTTCTGTAAGTTTAATTGCATATATATAAATAAAGTTGAATTATCCATTTTCAATGATATTGTTAAAAAATTTAATAAATAGTATATTTATAATTATATTAATAAATTAAATTAAATTATAGTCTTATATTTATATTATTAAATATGGATTTGTTTGGAACTCTATCTATAATGAGATTGTTCATAAATGATTAAAATTTTTGTTCTACACATGAAAATGCATTTAAAATTAATAACAAATAATGGTTGATGTTCACCATACATTATTGATGTGATATTTCATTAATAACTTGCTCAAAGTTTTGACCTTTTAAACATGTCATGTGAATACTGACCTCTTTTTGCTAGTTTTTGCTAGGATGTTAGGTTACAGAAATAACAATTCATAATGCTTTTAAATAAGAATATATATTATTAAAAAATATATAATGGCATTACAATTATTTTTACAGATAAGATAATAATGATCAATAGTGATTTATACTAGCAATTGCACCACATGTTGCAATGGGAATGTCATAAGGCAAGAGACTAAGAAAGAGAGAAGATGGAAGTCAAAATTCTATGCAATTTTATTTATTTATCAGTGTTACTGTGAAAAAAATTTCCAGATTTAAATTTTGGATAATACAGTTATATCATGGATTATAATTGCAAGATGGGTTCATTACTAGAATCACCATTTTCAGAATTAATACACTATTTTATTGAATGTTTCATCATTTCAATATACATTATTTATTTTAAATTTGAATGGATAATACCAATATAGATTTTGTGACAAAAGTTTTAATGATTGAATAATGAAATCGCTATTGATTGATTCTATGGATAAGATGTCCTTTTCTGCACAGGTGGACTTCAATAGATACAACTTAAGATGATTTCAAAGTTAGCTAACAAGAATTCCTCTTCCACATTTTACTTTCTTTCTCCTAACAATGCGAAGAAATAAATATCTAAAAGAAATGAGAAGCTTATTCATTGGACATTACCAATACTATTCATTCTAAGAAAAATAATCAATGATAAGACATAAGGGGCTAACTTGTTCTTCTTGTTGTGCTAAAAAAGGAAGGAAAACCCTTGAATTGAGAGTCAACATTGAGCGTAAGAGTCACCAAAATATGGTAAGATTGAACCACTTCATAAGAATAAATGTTGTTGTTGGGTAAAGTTCATAGCCTATAGCCCTGGTAAAAAACCACATGTGGTAAGATGGAACCACTTAATAAGAATAAATTTATTTATGAGCATTAGGAAACTTGTCGGCTCCATTCATTATCTTCCAATCCAGGGTTGGAATTTGACGGGCAATTTGCCCGTCATGGGGTGATTTGCCTGTTAAATACAGTTTAAAAAATTACAAAATTGTCATGATTCTGGCCTAAAACTATGAAAACTTGTTGTGAAACTGTGGAAAACGTTAAATTTGAAGGGCGGCTTTCTTTTGAAATTCCAACC
>APFE030358140.1:210492-246572 GCA_000404065.3 Pinus taeda | reverse complement strand
TATATTATTCATCCACACATTAATAATTTATTATTAAAATCATCATCTGTATTACGTTACTTAAACAAACAAATTACTTTTAACCTAAGTTCTCTTATCTCCATGAACATAATATTATTATCTTATTATTATTGGATTTATTAATATAAATTAAATTAATTCCTCCTTTACATTAATTAAAGCATATTTATTTAAGTAATAACTTAATAATATATCTTAAATTATTTATTCAAACATTAATAAGTTAATACTAAAATCATCATCTATATCACGTTATGTAATCAAATAAATTACTTTTAACCTAACTTCTCTTATCCCTATGAATATAATATTATTATCCTATTATTATTGGATTCGACGTAATTTACTCATTTATTAATTCATGCTTCATACGAAAGAAACCTTTCTAGGTCTTATATAACCATTAATTTTATTAAAACAAATAATATTCTGGGGATAATATTCACTAAGGAATTAATCTTACCTAATTGCTCTCATCTCTAGAATTACAGCAATATAATAATAATAAAATTAAATTTATTTATAGCCCTGGTCCTAGAGTCAAATATAGCTGTTAGGTAGTCAAATATAGTTGTTAAGTAGCCGTTGGAGTCTCTGCACAACCTATTTAAATTGCTAAAGCTTGATCTGTTTCTTCAACTTGTCCTGACGATGAACCACACTAGTTGGTTCGAAACGCGTCGACAAAATTCTTTCTTATGTGATTTACGCTGAAGCTCTCCATATAACTATGACAAATCACAGAAGTCTCAATTCTACAAAAGAATGTCAAATTGCCATGTTCTTTCATAGATGGCATCTTAAGGAAACTATTTCGAATTTGACAACTTTGTTGTATGCAAATCACCTAAAAAATAAAAATGTTATCATTTAGAAGCCAAATTTAATTTTTATAGAAACTTTATATTTAATCAGGACAATATAATAATTAATATAGAGAAACCTCATAAAATTAGGAATTCCTTATCATATTTTTTCCAAAAATAATTGGAATTAAAAAATGTATGTTTCAAAACATTGTTCTACTAAAATATTTGAAAATGTCGATTTTGTAATTCATCGAATGCATTCTTACAATTTGTTTCACTATGCACTATGGGCATACCAAAAATGATATATACAGGTAAAGTTACTAAAAGTTAATGAGATTTTTGTAACACATATTTTATCTAGTGCTAAAAACCATTGTAGGGGCACTAAAATGATGGCATTTTTCCAATATATCTTTCTTTAAGCATGTGAGATAATTCAATCTCCTTTTTTAAGCATGTTTTACTTGAAAGTAATGCTTCCATGCATCATTGTGTATTGTAATTGTCAGTTTCTAGGCATTATTGGAATTAGGTTTTACAAGTTGTATTAGCTCTTTTTAGAATCTAGATCCACTATTCTAGGATCTATAAGAGTCATTTATTCCTATGTGTGTTGAAACTGTGTGTGTGTGTTGCAACCTGATATATATATATATATATCACATATATATATATCATATATATAATATATATAACTAATATATATACTAATATATATATACACATATATATACATAAAATAATACTATATAATAAATAAATATATATATAATATATATCATATACCTATATATATGAATAATATAATATAATAATATAACCATTACGATCAATAAAATATAATGTGTGATTTATGTGTAATCATGTCCACTCTCTCAATTTTTAAGAGTTTTTGATCTAACACTTAAACAAATTCAAATAAAAGTAAATTATTAGTACTTTTGTAAAACATTTATAGTCACTTTGACATTGATGTTTCATTTGTAACATTTCTATGCTTATGCAATGCCTTTCTTATCAAGATTTTGATATAATTGCAACACAAAGTAACATTGATAAAAGGAAGTTGTTTGGAAAATTTAAATTATTGAAAAAAAATAATTGTCGAAAATAGTGTTTCATGAGTTATTAATACATAAATTTCAAGAAAAGTATTGTTCAAATTTTATAGAAAAGTGGAATTTATATGATTTAAGTTGTTAAATGGAAAATTTAGATGGTTGAAAATATGATATTTTATTTCAATTGACTAGCCATTGAAATATATCCTTCCAAAAAAGTATTGTTTCAATTTTAAGAAAAAGAAAAATGTGGAATTTGTATGGAAGGTCTCTTTGTTTGAATTATTCAATTTAAAATGTGTATGAAAAGTCTTTATGTTTAAACCATAGAAATATAGGGTTTTATTTATAGTGATGTTATTTAGACATCACTTTATAGATTGAGTATTATTTCAATTATGTAAAAAAAGTAAAAATCGAATATGTAAAAAAGATTTATTTATTTAAATCTTTCAAGGTGGAATTTGTATAGAATATTTATTTTTTGAAATCATTCAAAATCTAAGTCTTTATTTCAATGAATATCATTAAATTAATCTTAAAGAAGGAGTATTATTCCAATTATTCAGATAAATCAAAAGGTTGAATATGTATGGAAGGTCTCTTTGTTTGAATATTATTCATATTTTAAAAGGTGGAATGTGGATAGAAGGTCTCTTTGTTTAAATCAATCAACACCTTGTAGAGTGAGTATTATTTAAAATATGTGCAAAAAATAAATGATGGAATATGTAAGGAATATCTCTTTTTTTAAATTGTTCAAGTGGAATTTGTATTGAAAATTTCTTTGTTGAAAGCATTTAAAATCTAAGACTTTATTTCAATCAATATCATTGAGTTAATATTCAATAATGAGTATTATTCCAATTATATAGAAAAAGGAAAAGGTAGAATGTATACGAAAGGTCTCTTATTTCTAAGTATTATTCCAATTATATATAAAAAGTAAAAGATGGAATGTGCATGGAATCTCTCTTTAATTAAATAATTCAAGATGGAATTTGCATGGAGAGTATTTTTATTTAAATCATTCAAAATATAGGGTTTTATTTCAATTGCTATTATCAATACATAAAATTCTACAACAAGTATTATTCAAATTATGTAGAAAAAGTAAAAGGTGGAATGTGCATGGAAAGTCTTTTCCTTTGAATCTTTAAAGGTGGAATTTGCATGGAAGTTCTTTTTGTTTAAATCATCAAAATCAAAGGTTTTATTTCAATTGTGGAATCATAAAGATATAAATTTTGGCTATATATATATCACCATACATGGAGCTACATGGAAGGTATTTTAGTTCATACACTATATTATGTAGGATGTGTCGTCTCACATACAAGTCAAGCTATAATGTTGGTATGACACACTAATGCTTGTTGTATTGTTATGTTTATGTTATGGTGTCTATGCATGCCAGCATACCACCTCTCTAAGAACAATCATACCCATAATACATAAATCCCAACAACTTTAATTAGTAATTGACTATATTTACCCTATTCCACCCAAGATACATATAGTCTATGATACATGTGGCACTTCTTGTGAGATTGCACTATCTGCAAAATATATCCCTAAAGGGTATATATTCTCAAGTAAGAGTCAAGCTACATTGTCACATTTATGCAAGCAATATTTCTACAATAACATTATAGGATCTAGATATCTTGGTATACAACCCCACTAGGGATAATCATACCCCAAATGCATAAAAGATCTCCAACTTTGAACATATGGTGGACTATATTTATATAACTCTCTAATATATATATATATATAGTGTATCATACACGTAAAATTACAAGAATAAAATAGCCCTATTCATATGTTGTACCCTAAACATAGCATATCATTTTGTTGTAGTCTAACTATTCTATGTTTTGAAGGGTTTTTTAGTTAAATTTGCCTAAAATTCTATCGGAATTTGTTGGAATAACAGGTTTAACCTATGAACCTTCCACAATTTGAGTGCCCAAAGGGTGTTTCAGGATGCTACATCATTTATGTATTCAAAAATAAATTTTAAACAACAAAAAAGACAATCTAACCAAAAATATTTTTCATCGATAGCCATATATATTTCAGCCTTCGGTGGACATCGATTGCAGGAATTTCATTTTTATTTATTTATCAAGGGCCAGGATTGATTGTTGCCCGAATACTCTTTGTCTAATAGCTAGATCGACGACTACGATGAGAGGGAATGCAAAGAGTCGTGGCAACATAGTGGTGAAAGACTAGAAAAATAATTTTTAATTAATATCTTTTCAACTCGATTGTCAATGTGTGTAACAACCTTAGTTGAATTCCTATGTGAAAATAAAATAAAAATAAGACCACAGTCATGGGGCACGTATTCCAAACTAAATGTTGGTTAAAACAGAGTGATGGGGATCACTGGTGATTAATTAATGGCTAAGGAAAGTGGAAAATGAATTAACAAAGAAAAATTGGCATTAATTGGCATTTAATTTATGAAAATAATGGAAAATAGGAGAAAAAGAAGGTGAAAGGTCACAAAGTTGCATGTGACGAAAATTGAAGGAAAAATGAAGAAAATAGGCGTCAATGATAGAAGGCTTATGAGTATCAATTCACAGCTTTTGGTCAGTATGGTAAACTTTTGTTAGTTTGAGCTTGGAGCTCTCTCTTTATTCTCTCTCTCTCATACTCTTTCACACATAGAAAAATCTTGGAGCATTGTTGGAGAATTCTAGGAGCACTCTACTTTTCATTGGATTTGGAAAAGAAGGCCAAGCAAAGTAGGAAAGCGCAAGGGAATGATAGGATTAGTAGCTACAACAAGATTGTTTTGCAGGTGTTGTAATGTTTTTGAACAACAAGTGTATCAAAGGAAACCCCCTTAGTAGTTGATTGTTCCCTTCAAAGGATCACAATCAAAATTGGTGTTGTTAGTGGAAAAACCTAAATGAACACAACATTGTAAATATTGGAAACAATGCATACATAAACATAAACAAAACAATGCTCAAATGGAGCAAACAAATCAATAATATATGGAAAAATCTCCCTTTATTGATTGCTAGATGTAGAGATTGAATATAATAGATGAATCTTAAACAGTTGAAGAGAATTATTTGAGCCATGGGGCTCAAAATCCCTCAGCAAGGGGGTTTCTTTCCTCAATATATTTGCAAGTTTCTCCTCTCTCTCAAAGAAGTGTGAAGACTCTCCAATGGTGGATTCCTCTTCTCTGACTAAGATGATGGGTTTCTTAGAAGCAATATGACCAACATGTTAGTGATCTCCCCTTCTTTGTCCTCAATAATGCAACAATGGTGGTTTTCTCAAACAACGATTTGGTCAACATAACAATGTCTCATGTTTTGGTTCTCCCATGGCCTATTTATATAGAAACATTTTGATTCCTTCTTCCCTCTCTTGGTACATGTATGATAAAGACACATGAGTAGGACAAGATGATTCCATTGAGGGTTTCATATCTCCAAGGCGACTGTAATTCGGTTGTATTGGACTAAACTCATGTCAGATAATCGGCCCCAAGTGTGTACAGTGGTCTTGGATCATTAAGTCATCCTTTTCTGCAACAACTCAGATTTTGCAGGTTATTCTTCATGCATGTGTTTATCGAAGAAATAGACGCGTGAGCTTAATTTTTTTTCCTTTATAAACTTTGGACCTTAGGAGAACTTTGATTTTTTAAACTTCATAACGTATTCGGCTGGAAAATGTCCACTTGTGCATTCTGCTGGACACTTTTAGTGTCTTTTGGATTGTACTAACATGTGTACAATTTTTCGGTGTTAACAGTTCCCCCCCTGATGTATGAGGTTAGGAGGAACTGTATAGCCAAAATACATCACATTTTCTTTTCTAATGGAGAGTCTGATCGACTTTTTGAGAGAGAGGATAGCTTGTTGTGGAGATGAGTAGAGAAAAACCATTTGGCCGAGTATCAATGGTAACCATGCTCTGGTGAAAAGCTACAATAAAAAATGTGTCTATACGAGGAAGGCATGTACCATGCTCGTTATGATGGCTAATCGGACTTGATTACAATCTCGACAAAGACTAATTGTGGTCTAGTCAACACAGTGGTTGTTGATGTGCTGATAGCTTATGATGATAATTGCTGACACCCTCAAGGGCATTTTCTGGTCAAATAGGTGTAATATAGTTCCCTTATGCATTGCCAAGGTGAAGCACTGTTGATTGGGGTGTTGTGGTATGCATAGGTCTTTAGCTGCGGGTACCTCCCCTATATCATAATGTAAGCATTGTTGTATGAGGTACATAGTGATGCGTGGGTCTTCAACTAAATGGATACACTGCAATAGTAACTAAGTACGGAACCACCTTGACATGAATGCTTGAGTTGATGTTGAATGTCAAGGGGACCAATGACATCAATGGGCAATAATGGTTCCCATTGTGCCACCGGGGGATATCCCTTGTGATGGGGGAGGTATCCAATGTACTACCTCTTTCCTGGAATACATTTCTTGAAGTCGCAGGCTACAGAAGGCATAATCAAAACTAAAAAAGGTATCCCCAATTTCCCCACCATCACAAGTAGTGTAGAGCATGTTTCTTCTCTGTTGCAATTTCAAAGGATGATGTCGAGGTTATGCGTCGCCTTGATTTGCTTCAACAAAAAGAGGAATTCCTCGAAACTATTGTTGTCTCCATGCTTGCAAGGTCGCTTCAGAATTAGATGCCATCGGCCTTCTTCTCTGCCTCCATTCCTAATCCAACACCATTTGCCTCCGCCTTCGCCTCCTCCTCCACCTCCATTCCTAATCCAACACCAACGTTATGATGATGAATCGAGAGGGTACTTCATCGCGGTTTCCACAAACTCTTCCATCACCACTGACTAGTGGTAGACGGGGATCGATCCTAGAACCTGTGAACATTGATTATCTCACGGGCCATTCGGGCCTGTGAAGAGCGGTGAAAGAATCCTTATCATTCTTAGGGTTCATCAAATGAAACTAGAAAGTCCAACTTGTTAAGTAAATGAGTAAAACCTGTTCTTGGAATCAGGAAACAGAGATGAATCATAAGGGGGATTTGTCTTTGGTAAAGGACTACCAATTGCTAAAAACAGTTCTAGGGTCTGGGATCTCTTGGTAAATTCAAGTTTGTTATAATCTTATATCAAGTATTCATGAGAAAAAGGATGAGTTGGTGTTTTGGCAGGGACCTGCAACATTTTCTCAATTGAACCAACGTTAATGGGACAGAGGATTTCTCCAGTAGGTGAGATAATGGCTCTCTGTTTAGGATCATAGGATTCATGGCATTTTCTCACAAACTCTGGAGCTCTATGTATTTGTGGGAAAATATAGTGGGGTAATTGGGGTTCCCAAAGCCCATTTCATCACTCTGATAAGTTAGTTGCTCTTCCCACCAACAATAAATTTCAAATAAATCAAATTGAGGAGAAGTCTCAATGATTTTACAATCCTTGTCAACTAATGGAGTATGGTGGAAATCAATCTGTGGGTGAATTAGAAGATTTGAAACCTCTGCGATTTTTTTTCCCTTGGGAGGTATTTTTTCAAAGGAAACTATGGAATGTAAATGACAAAATGGTAAAAAGAGTTACCAGAGTGGAGACAGGTAACAAACAAGTAGACTTGGAAGATATGCTTGCGAATAGGTAAAGTGGCTGAGTCGTATAAGCAAACGAGATTGAAGAATAATCTTGGTCACAGAAGTTAACTGTGTAACCTTTGAAATGCATGACACAATGTTTATAAAGGGAAAAATGGAGTGGGAGGGTGGTGCCGAATGTTTGGAAGTTCGTTAATTATCCAACAGGTTAATTAGTGGACATTTGGTTATAAATGCACGGGAGCGGAAATGAATGGGCAATAGATAGGTGGTTGATGATTGGATGGGAGATATGAAGTGAAACGTGATGTGGAGGTGACAAGGAGCGATGGTAAACAGCTATGAAGGATACCACGTTCGGGCATAAGGAGGAGCAGTTTGTGGTTTTGGGATTTCTAGTCTCGAAAGACTAAAAGGTACTTTTTATGGTTTATGTAGGAAGTATTAAAGACTACCCATTTTTCCCCCCCAGCGATAAACTTCAAAAATTGAATGAGGGTCGAAAGGGAGTGTAAGCCATATGATTGTGGAGGAGTGTGCAGGATGAGATGTGAGGTGGAGGGAGTTTAACGTGTGAGAGGTGAGGTCGCGATATGATAGGCCGACACGGTGGTTGTGGGTCTGGGTGATTTAACGAATGAAGTGATAGGATATGAATGAAATAACATAAGGTTAAAACTTTAGTTATTTGAATTCTCATCATCAATATGTTTCCAAATGTTTTGATCTTTGGGAAATAACCATTTCAACATCTCAAACTTTCACATTTCTACCTACCCTTATATTCCTAACGTTTTACTCATCCTTTCAGAGTGCATTTGAACTAGCAACCCAATATTTTCTTTTTATGAACAATCTATCTCTATACCGTATTCCCTCCATTGGGTCAGATTAAACTGTTGAGCCAGTTTATTTTCTACCTATGAGAATTAATTTAAAACAAATTCACCTACGACGCAACTATATAATTGGATAAAATAACCTAGTGTGGCATCTAAACAAGCTGCACACAACTTATTATTTTTCAAACTGAACTTAGAAGAAAGTAATGGCATTTAGATTTGCAACACTTTCAGAGTTGATTTCTTTTTCTTTTCTGTCTAGCCTAACATTTTATTTTGTCTTCATTTTTTAGGGCATCTACCCTAACATTTTCTTTGATATGGACATATTTATCAAAATATTTTCCTAACACATTTTATTTAATATTCTTTTGGTCCACATCCTATCTTAACATTTTGTAAATATTTTCATATTTTTTTTCTAATTTATTCTAACTTATACAAACCAAAAAATTACTACAACATTGGCTCCAACTGGGGACTGCTTTCTCTTGTAGAATGCAGGGAACCTGCAGATCCATGTGCCTTCTCCTCGGGCTATGGAGTCCTTTGCTGTAAAAAATCTCACTGACAGCTTGAAAAGTAAAAGAAACCAGAGTTTTTACAATGAAATTTATTCCAACTTCTTAGTATTGAATGAAATGTTTGAGAAACCTTCCATTTACAGGATAAGTGAAATATAGTCCCTCAAGATTTTGTAGCACAAAAGTATTGTTGCCCTTCACTTCAGCAATTGCTAAAGGCCCAAACCATAGGTTCTCAAATTTTCCATGCTTTCCCTTTTCCTCCCTCCTGGAGTCCCATCTTAGAACTAGGTCACCTGCCTTGAAGTCCCTTTCCCTAGCTCTTTAGTCAAATAGGATTTTCATCTTATTCTAATATTTCTTGAATTTGTATTGAACTTCATCTCTGTTTTCATTTAGTTCAATAATCTGATTTATCCTTCTTAAAAAATCATCAGGTTCATCTGTTGAGTCCTGCAAGAATTTTAAAACTGGGAAAGCCAAATTGGTGGGAAAAATATCATATTTCCCATAGGCTAACTGAAAAGGAGATTTCCTAGTAGATATTTTTGGAGTTATTCTGTTTGCCCATATTGCACAAATTAAATGAGAGTCCCAACTCTTTTTATGATCTGCTAGGGTCTTTTTGATTACCTCCACCAGGCTTTTATTTGAGGACTCTTCAAGGCCATTACCTTGAGGGTAGTATGGAGTTGAATGATGTAATAAAATCTGATATTTCTGGCAAAACTCAATCATTTTAACACTAGAGAATGCTATTGCATTATCCATGACAATTTGAGTTGAACAATCAAACCTAGATAAGATATTTTCTTCAATGAATTTAATTACTATTGAATCAATAGAATTTCTTACCAGAATTTCTTCCACCCATTTACTGAAGTAATTTGTTGTTGTGAGGATCCATCTGTGCTGATTACTTGAATGGGATGGATCTCTCCAACAAAATCTAATCCCCATTGAAGGAAAGGTGCTGAGATTATTGATGGTACTAGTAGAATAGCTGCTAGTTTCTGTTTACTAACAAACATCTAACAAGGAACACAACCTATGACCTTTGCCCCTACTTGCAAAAACAATTTTGGCCAATAAAATCCTCCCCTTAAAATCTTGTATGTTGTTTCTCTCCAAGCATAATGTCCTCCACAAAATCCTATATGAAACTGATCAATGATTCCTTCAGTTTCTGATTCTGTTAAACATAATAACAAAATATTCAATGGATCTTTCCTATACAAATTTGCATTTATGATGCAGTACTTGACTGCTTTCAATTTAAGATTTTTACACTGGGTTTCGGAGAATGATGTTGGCATTCAAAATGGAGTAGAAAATTTACATTGTCTTGATACCACTCTGACAATAGAAATTTGTCATCAATATGTAAAGGGATTATTTGATCTGAAGGTAAAGTTTCTTGTGGTTTCTTTTCTTCAGGTTGAAGAGAAGGTTCTTGTGGATTCTCCCCTTCTACAAGGACAAAACATTCTTGTGGATTCTTCCCTTGTACTTCTAAAATAGAATTGATTCCAAGCACTTTGCAATTGGATTCAGTTAGAAGCTTGGCTAGTCCTTGGCATTTTACTAGCTTTGTAGTTTTGATAGTTAAATCAAACTCAAGAATTTGAGTGATCCACCTACCTCTTTTCCCATCAGTGTTAGCCTAAGTTAAAACGATTTTTACAGCATTGTTAGGGACATAAGTAGTAATAGGTGAATGTAGGACATACATCCTGAAAGATTTCAGGGCTTAAATGAGGGCATAGGCTTGCTTCTCAATTATGTCATACTTAAGCTTGACATCTCTCATAACCTTACTGAAAAAGGCTATGGGCTAGTCATGGGAATCTTCATTATTTTGTAATAGAACAACAACAAGGGTTGTTTCTGAGGCAAAAGAAAAGATACTGAATGGTTTAGTATAATCAAGGCTGGCCAAGGTGGGAGCCTCAGAGATAGCTTTCTTGATCTAATCAAATGCATGTCTGGAAGAGACAATCCATTTAACATCATGATTCTTTCAGAGCATGTCAGTTATATCTTTTACAATCTCTACATAATTTAGGATGAATCTACTTAAAACATTAATTTTGCCCAGAAAAGATTGAATTTGTTTCTTGTTTCTAGGTAAGGTTAATGTTTCAATGGCAGACACACACTTGGGATCAATTACCACTCCTTCCTTTGAGATTATATGGCCCATCAGTTTCCCTTCTTTGATAACAAACAAAGAATTTTTAGGGTTCAATGACATCCCAAATTTCCTACACCTGTCAAAAACCTTGATCAAGTGCTTTAGATGTTTCTGATCAGATTTAAAAAAAGCAGTAATGTCATCAAGATGAATAACCACAAATTTGTTTACCTGACCCATGAAAGCTACATCCATAGCTCTTTTAAATGTCGATCCATCATTTGATAAACAAAATGGCATTCTAGCGTACATAAATGTATCCCAGGGTGTAGTGAAGGTTGTCTTTTCCCTGTCTGCTGGATCAACATTTACCTAATTATAACTTGGAAAAACATCAAGCATAGAAAGTCTTTGTGCTCCTGAAACCATTTGAAGTAATTGATCCATTTTGGGCAAAAGGTAATTATCCTTTAATGATGCTTTGTTCAAATTTCTAAAGTCCACACAAAGTCTGATTTCTCCATTCTTTTTCCTAATAGGAACTAAATTTGCAACCCAATTAGAATATCTAAGAGGGAGAATGATCTGGGCATCTAGCATTTTCTTAATTTCCTTTTCTAGAGGTGGTAGAAGGGCTGGATTAATCCTCCTAAGTTTTTGTTGATAAGGTATTGCTTATGGCTTCAAAGGGATCTTATGTTGTATTAATGAAGTATCATAGGTTTTTAGATAAGCATAGGTCTAAGCAAAAACATCCTTATAATTTTGAAGTAACTTAAGATATTGAGTTTTAATCTTAGGGTCTAGAGATGCACATATTTTGGTGCTTTTGACATCATCATTTGTTCCAATGTTAATTTCCTCTATGTCCTCTTCCGAAGAAATGGACTGAGGATTTTGGAGGACATCATTTTGATCAAACAATTTTTCTAAAGATATCAAACCTTTGGGAATAAAATTGTTGGACAATTGAATAATATCATGATCAACAATTTTTGAACTAAAATTTGGAGTATC
The DNA here is from genome assembly GCA_000404065.3 of Pinus taeda. Classification (NCBI taxonomy): domain Eukaryota; kingdom Viridiplantae; phylum Streptophyta; class Pinopsida; order Pinales; family Pinaceae; genus Pinus; species Pinus taeda. The sequence continues at coordinate 234,560 of APFE030358140.1, read as the reverse complement.
ATTCCCACTTGTATTTTCATTTATTTCGAATATATCTTCATCAATTTATAGAACATAAAATTGATCTACAACTTGCAAAAAAGATTTCAAATGTTCATCATCTCCAAATATCTGCTAGTGTTTTAGATTGTCTGGGATAGATGGTCTATACTTGACTTTTATTTGGTAGAGGAAATTAGTCTGGTCAGGAATTTTAAATGAACTAGAAGAAATAGCTAAGGCATCGGCATGAATATTCTGATCTCTTGGAATATAAGTCAAATTAAAAGCATCAAAGAAGTTTTCAATTGAATCCCATACTTCATTTCGGTAAGACCTAGTTCTGGGGTGTTTGGTCTGGCGAATATTTCTCACTTGCTTGACAATAAGTTCTGAATCAGTAAAAACACCTAAGTTTTGAACCTTTAAGCTTTTGGTTAATTGCAATCCCAAAATGAAAGCTTCATATTTAGCCACATTATTTGTAACTGAGAAGTCGAGCTTACATGATTAGGTAATGTTTTCTTTTTCTGGTGATATTAAAACTACTCCAGCTCCTGCTCCATCTTTTGTATAGGAGCCATAGAAAAATAGTTTCCATATATCAATTTGATTTGGTGCTGGACTTTCAATTACATCTACAATTTTAACTTGAGTTTCATGCACGTGGTTTGAAGAGAGTTTAAAGCAACCAAAATCTTGGTCAATTGCATAAATGGGATGGTTCCTTGGCTGGTCTGTTTTACAAACAGTGTGCACAAATCTCACCTCTCTATATAATCTTAGTTATTCTCCCCCATAAACTGAAATAGTAGCATAAGACATATCCATCTGAAGAGTTCCCCCTAATTTGGCACAACAAGACCTAGAAAGGAGCATTCCAAATTTGGGATGGATATCTGTGACAACTATATCAAGTACTACACTTTTCACTGGGATTTGGGCAAGGGTGACTACTAAATCCTTAATCAATCCTAAGCAAGGCACCCTTTTAGAATCAAAGGTGTACAAGTCATGATAGGATCTAGTTATGTCAAGTTTCAAATGGTCCATGATAGTTTTTGGCATGAGGTTATGTGATGCTCCAGATTAAGCATACAATTATACAACATGGAATCATTTGTCTTAAGAGTTATGTAGAAGGGAGGCACTATTTCATCTATATATTTGAGCTAGGCCCAAAAACAACTGCTGATTTTTCATCTTCCAGACTGATTATATCACCTTCAGCATCAACTGAGGTATTTTGTATCCATTTGGAGACCTGATTTTTATACCTAGAGTGTTTAGAAAATTCTGAAAGAGGGATTCAAATTTTAACTCTTTCTAACTCCTTTTCAACATTAAATGTAGTCAAAGTATATTTTTCATTCTGAAGAGTATCAATCAATTTTTCTAATGGCTGAATAAAAGTCATTTGAGTTTCAGCAATTTTGGCACGAGGTTCAATTACTGGAGTTTCCTTAGGAGGTCTTCCAGGGTCAGGCCTAGACCTAAGGTCATATCTTTTGTTCAACTCTGCAATTAGAAATTCAGAGAAGGCATGGTATTTAGAGACCTGTGAAGATTCTTGATCTTCTTGAACTTGATTTTGTCGTGTAAGAGGAATGATAATTGTTTGATTAGGGGAAGTATCCATATTATTTATATCTTCAGTGATGGTCATAGTATTACCATCAGGTTGCTGATCATCTATCAACAAAGGAGTGGGAATATGTTGATCATTACTAGGTCTCTGAAGAGTTTGTAATTGTGGATTTCCTTTATACTGACCTTGATTTTGATTTAGGGTTCTAGTATTTGTTTATTGAATTTTCCTAGGTTGAGTTTCAATCTTGGAGATTCTATTAGATACATTTCTAAGAAGAGAAGTTATTTCATCTATTTTAGAATCTTTTGTTTTAGTCTTAGAGGAACTAGAACCATCTGGTGTTGATTTGAGTTTTCTTTGGGATTTTTCCTCTTTAGCTTTCAAAGAAGTTGAAGCAGTTGTGTTTTCTTCATCCTCAATAGCATTCGTTTGCATAACTTCAAGAGTTCTTGAAGTTATCTCTCTCAACATAACAACAAAATCATCATCAAAGGCTTTAGAAAATCTAGACTTTGTTGCTGCTACAGGGGGTTTACAATTAGGGGGCATTTTATGATAAAGCTTATTGAATCTTTTGATAAAGTCTGATATAGGTTCATCGAAATTTCTTTTGAGTTCATCAAACTCAGTGAGAAAGTAAAGAGGATCCTTTTTCACACCCCACTGGTTTTTAAATATATTTATAAGTTCTTCCCAATTTCTAATGGAATTTGTAGGTAATTGCCTAAACCAAATTCTTACATTTCCTTCAAGTGATTGTACAAGCAAACTCATGTAAAAATTTTATTGTTCAATATTCATGTTATCTGGAAAGTCTAAAAAGGCTTGAAGATGGTCTTCAGCAGTGGGACCGGTTTCTCCATTATACCTGGGAAGGTATTTCAAGTATCCAACTGGGAATGCATCAAGATTAGGAGGTAGGACTAAAGCTGCATATCTAGCCTATACAATAGATTGTAAAGACATAGTGGGAGGTAGTGTATGAGGTGTTTGTGTGAATGAAGAAGTTGAAGAAGATGAAGAAGAGGCTGAAAAAGGTGATTGAGGGGGTGAAGAACTGGTTGGAGGTGAAGAAGGAGGGGATCTCCTGAATGATTTCAAAGGAGTCTTAAGAACTATCTTTTGGACTTGTGGATGAATACCCTCCTTTGTTTCAAAGAGAGGATTCGAATACATAGAAAGGGTCTCTTAAGGTTGTTTAGAAGTAAAAGCTTCAGGTTGTCCGAAAGTGGGAGGAAATGAACAAGTGGTAGGGGATATGAAATCTGTTGGTTTGTATTCGAGTAAATTAACACCCAAATCAAACTCAGTTTTAGGTGATCCTAGTGGTAGTGAGGGTTCTAGATGAGATTCAAATGAATGAATGAGGAATGCTAATTTAAAATCAACTCCCTTGTCTAAGATTTCAGAAACCCTAGGTGATAGGTGGGAATAATCTAGATTAGGTGGAATGTTACTATAAGGATCAAATGATGCTAAATATTCAGACTGGAAGATTGAGGAGGAAGAAGAAGAGGGTAGATGTCCCCCTTTAGAATGGGATTTTCTCAGAATATTTTCAGGTTCTGACAGAGGATCAACTAAGTCAGCCTCTGAACGAGATCTGATGTGCTTAAAAGGTGCCAGTTTGGGAGAGTGGAGTCGCGAGGTGAAGGATTTTAACCTTTCTAGACCTTTAATCACCTTAAAGGAATATAATACATATCATTGCCCGAGGAAAACTTAATGAAATTCGAGTTTCCAACAATGGTGATGGTTTGATGTTGTATCTCTGAGATAATAATGGTCAGCTATTATGCCAGAGCATCTAAGATAAATGTTTTGGGGGTTTTGTTTTAATTTGGGAGACCAATGGATGAAATGGATATAGAATTGATGTGCCTAACCTCTTGAATAATATCAATGTCTCAATAGAGGGATGCTATAAATATTTACACAGTGAAATAGATTTTAAGATGATGAGCAGAAACAGAAAAGCAATATGATTGCTATAGTTTTCAAATTGAAAGTTAATAATCATAAGTATGAAAACCTTTAAACAATGTTTAGAGGTTTAAGAAAATACACATGAGCTCACAAAAGATGATTATGATTTATTAATTTTGAGAGAATTAATTAAATAAACAGTCCATTAATTCATTCTCTTTATAGATTATCACTTCAGAAATCTTATAGGAATAGATTGAAATACAATTACTCCTACTTAGTTATCTCTGCATGACATAATGTTAAATTGGCAACTAGGGCCAAAATTCATGTGGGTCATCTTATTCATGGATAATAATATTTTTATTATATTCGTCTCATCAAGAGGTGTAGGATTGATCTAAAGATCATCCGCTTCTGATAAGTATTCATGGAGATATGAATTTATTTTGTTTATGGAATTATTATCAAGCCAACCTACAACTCATGTAGGCTCAGAAGCCCAACAGTCGCATCTATTCAAACACAACGTTGTGTATAAATACAGGAGGAATTTTCCTCATTTGGACTCACTCATCTCATCACATCTCTCTCTCTCTACTGTGCAGAAAAGAGTCTCTTCTCTACTGCGCAGTAAAGGGTCTCTCTCTCACACATGTGAAGCCAGAAGCTGCTGAAACTGAAGCTGCAACTGCAGATCCAAAGTTTGACCAGTGTGGGCCATCAAACCTCCTCTTATAATATAAAATGTAGGTTCATCTAAACCTCCTCTGAAGGCTGCAACTTTTGGTGGTGGAATCAAGTCAATCCGACGGATGGTTTGCGAGATATTGACTGCCCTAGCTTGAAGGAAGCTGCTGAAACTGAAGCTGCAACTACAGATCCAAAGTTTGACAGGAGTGGACCATTAAAAATCCTCTTCTGATATTCACTGTAGGTTCATCTGAACCTCCTCTAAAGGCTGCAACTTTTGGTGGTGGAATCAAGTCGATTCGACGGACGGTTTGCGAGATATCGACTGCCCTAGTTGAAGGAAGCTGCTAAAACTGAAGCTGCAACTGCAGATCCAAAGTTTGACTAGCGTGGACCATCAAACCTCCTCTTCTAATCTACACTGTAGGATCATCTAAACCTCCTTTGAATTCTGCAACTTTTGGTGGTGGAATCAAGCCGATCCGACGGTTGGTTTGTGAGATATCGACTGCCCAAGTTTTGATGATGAAGCCGCTAATGCTGATATAAATCAGATTTATTGTACTATTTCTCTCTGTTGAATTATTGAAGATAAAAGAAGATTTGATTAAAGGGTTTCCCCACACATTGTGCGGTTTGTCCCTGGCTATTCGCCACATCTTGTGTCTCTTGTCTTGGTTTGTTTTTTGTCGATTGTTTAATGTTCTATCTGCACTTTACTTTATGTACATGTGATTGCTAATCTGTGGAATATAATAAGAAAAAGAAGTAAACTATTATAAGCATAGAACATACCATAACTTAACATGGTATTGGAGCCGAGGTGAAGAAAAAGCCCAAGTAAGAGCAAGAGCAATCACTGAAGAGAAGATTGGCAAGGCTATCCTAGAAGAACTATGGGGTCCTCAACACTCTTTCTTGTTGAAGATAAGCTTCATGAGAAAGCTGACTATCACGGATGGAAGATATCTATCGATCTAACCCTAGGAGATCAAGGAGTGTTGGACCATGTAAGAGGCAATATTATTGAGCCTCCATCAAATGCATCTGCTGCTACCTGGAACAAATGGAAAAAGGGAGAAGTCAAAACAAAGAAGATCATCCAGGACTCTATCGACAAGCACTTGGTGGCCTACATCTCTGAACTGGACACCTCCAAGGAAATCTACAATAGACTGGTGAGTATATTTAAAGTTAATGATGCAAATCAAGTTTTGTTTCTTATAAATAAACTGAGGGAAATCAAGAAGGGTAAAGACGAGAGTATGCAAGCATACTTCTTAAGAATCGCCGAGATCAAGAATGATCTCCTATCTATTGGAGAGACTATCACTGATAGGGAAATGGCACTCACAACTCTTGGAGGATTACCATCCAAATGGTACGTGTTTAGGACTACTCTTCTGAATAATAATGTAATTCCTGGTTTCAAGGAACTAATGGCTAGATGCACTCAAGAAGAAACAAGGGTAGAAGAGTAAGAAATGCCCATGCCTAAAGGTCCTCTTGCTACTTTTTCTTCTCATGCTAATAAAAGAAATAATTTCAAGTCTAAATCAATAGGAAAGGCTGGACCTAAGGGTGGAAGAAAAGGACCATGTTAAATCTGCGATAAAGCAGGTCACTATGCAAGGGAGTTCCTTGATAGAAGGGACTCTCACTGTGACAATGATCAAGATCCCTCTCATGGTAATCGAAGGGATAGAAAATTCAATAGCAAAGGTAAAAGGAATGCTGGAAATCAAGGAAGAGGACAACTATTCAAAAAGACTAGAAATTCCAGGATGTATTAAATGCACTTGACCTCCAAAAGAACATGGTGTCCATCTCAATAATGGAAGACAAAGGCTACAAGGTAACCTTTAGCGATGGCAAGGTATGTGTATCGAAAAATAATGTTAAATATGCCTTTAATCTTGGGTTTCGTGTTGATTCTTTCTATCATATCGACGGAAGTCTACTAGGTGTCATGTCTTATGACACATCTCTTCAGTCCGAACTTTGGCATCGGAGGTTTGACCCCCTTCATTATAAATCTCTACTAGATTTAAGACCAATGGTGACAAGGATGCCCAAATTCTGAGTAGAGAAAGAAGGTGTATGTCTAGGATGTGCCAAACGAAAGCTCAAAAGGGGACCATTCCCCTCAAGCCAAAGCAAGACCTCCGATATATTACAATTGGTTCCCTCAGGCATATCTGAGGCTAGCATTAAGAGGGAGACTACTACACCACATACTCTTGAGCAGAATGGTGTGGTGGAAAAGAAGAACCATACGATTGTGGAAGCTGTCTCTATGGGTAGATGATGTAACAATGCTTGATGTGGAGGAACCCATGGATCCTATTTATCCACCTGAGCCTTCCTCTTATAGGAAGAGGCCTTCATGGCTTAGGGGGATACTTGATGATGCTGAAGGACATGCTGCACCTTGAGGAACCTTCCGTGAAAGTAAGAAACCTAACAGGTATCAGGGATACCTGACCATCATGAGCACGATCATACAAAATGAGCCTTCATCATCCTCAGATGTCATCAAGCATCAAGTATGGAATGATGTTGTGACTAAAGAATATCAGTGTATTATGGAGAATGATGACTGGGAAGTAGTTCTCAGACCCTAGGATAAGACAATTGTTACATCAAAATGGCTTTACAAGATAAATCTGCAACAGATGGAAGTACGAAATAATATAAGGCTCATTTTGTTGCTCGTGGTTTCTCCCAGAAGGAAGGTATAGACTATGATGTGATATTTGCACCTGTTGCCAAATATGTGACCATTCGCTTGATCATAGCCCTTGTGGATTCACAAGGATGGAACCTACATCAGATGGATGTCAAGACCATGTTCTTGCATGGTTCGATCAAAGAAGAGGTCTATGTGGAGCAACTCAAAGGATTTGAGATTTATGATTGAAAATCTCATGTATGTAGGTTGAAGAAGGCTCTCTATGGGCTGAAGAAAGCACCTCGAGCATGGTATGAGAGGATCGATAGCTACTTGATGAAGCTGGGATTCACTAGGAGTAAAGTCGATCCTAAACTTTACTTTAAGGTTGAATATGACAAGCCTCTCATACTGGTGTTGTATGTGGATGACCTATTTCTAACAGGTGCATACCCTCTCATTCACAAATGTAAGAGGGAGTTGCCTTCTGAATTTGAAATGAAGAACCAAGGACTTGGAAGTGTGGCAGAAGCCAAGGGAAATTTTCCTATCTCAAGGAAAATATGTGGTGAACATTTTGAAAACATTTGGTATGATGGACTACAAGCATGTGACTACCTCAAGGATCTTAACTTTCAGAAGTTATATGGTAGTGATGTCGGACCAGATTTGGGAAATGCCTCTGAGTTTCAAAAACTCATTCGTGTTGATGTTCTTGGTGAACCTCCATCCGAACATATGTTTTGTAGTTGATATTGTGAGCTCATATTTGGTTGATCCTCACTAGATTGGTTCCAGGAATCTTCTGAGATGTCTTCAAGACACAATCTCTCATGGATTGAGATACACTGCCGGAAATATGAAATTGCATGATTATTCGAATGCTAATTAGGCAAGTAGTGTGGAGGATCACTAGAGCACTTTTAGTGTTGTTTCTCTTTGGATTCTGCTTTGATATAATTGATAAGCAGGAAGTATAATTTGGTTGCCATAAGCACCACCGAGACCAAATAAATATCTACGAGTATGATCTCATATGAAGCTGCCTGGTTGGTGAAGCTTTTTAGTGAGCTATTTGAACATATACCACTGTGATTCTCTGTAACAACCAGAGGTGGGATTCGATTAATCAAGAATCCAATATTCGTTGATTGCTCCAACCGATAGACATCATCTGGGAAATGATAAGTCGATGAGCAAGGAGGCTCCATCACATTAAGATGATGTACAGGTCGATACACCTTGTCAAAGCCCCGAGAAAATATCTAATCTGTGATTTTCCCAAACGACTTGGAGTTGTCAAGAAAAACTTGTACAAGGGTTCTGAATGTTGTGTACATTGAGCTCTAGGAGCTCTGAGGGCTTGTGGTTCTTATTGGAGCAACATATGACCACAGGGTGACTCACCCTCCCCTGGTGGTGTGCACTGGAACAAGATGATTCGCTCTCTTGTGGGACAAGATGATTCACTCTCTTGTGGAACAGGATGATTCGCTCTCCTATGTAGAAGGATGATTAGTTCTCCTATGAGGCCTGGATTGACGTGTTCTCCATGGTGATTGTAGCAGGATTGACGTGTTCTCTTGTGAGGCCTGGATTGATGTGTTCTCCATGGCGGCCTGGATTGATGTGTTCTCCATGATGATTGTAGCAGGATTGATGTGTTCTCCTATGAGCATGGGATTGATTAAGTTCTCCTGTTGAGACATCCTACCCATGCAGTCTGGGACTCATGGGAAGTACCTCTCATCTGATCAATGAGAAGGATGATGAAGCTAGGGACCACAGTAGTACCGATGGATGCATCATTGTATATACCGTACTCGCTACACTAGGATGAGCTCCATTGATCTGGGATCAATGATATTGGTCTGGGACCAGTGGTAGGAGTGGTACATTCTATGACACTGACTTCGATTCGGTTGAGACTGGTCTGGGACTAGTGGTACGCACTCTGAGACTGACTTTGAGTCAGTGGAGGATGTTACTGGTCTGGGACCAGTGCTAGGAGTTGTACTCACTATGACACTGACTTCAGGTTGGTTGAGACTGGTCTGGGACTAGTGGTACATACTCTGAGGTTGAATTTAAGTCAGTATGATACATCCTCGATCATTTCTTCTTCTTCATAATTCAGACAAAAGCAAAGAAGAACAAAAAAAAGTAGAACAAAACAAAGTAGTACAGATCACTATAGGGTAGAACGAGGCAAATAAAAATAGGCAGAATAGAGTAGAGCAGGGCAAGTGTCATGATGTACAGGCAGTGCATTTTATGGATGAATAGTAGCAACCGACAGACAGATTGCAGATGAAGTTCTCCCTAGTTGAGAGGGAGTGTTAAATTGGAAACTAGGGCCAAACTTCATGTGGGTCATCTTATTCATGGCTGATAATATTTTTATTAGATTCCTCTCATCGAGAGTTGTAGGATTGATCTAAAGATCATCTGATTCCGATAAGTATTCATGGATATATGAATTTACTTTGATTATGGAATTATTATCAAGCTGACCTATAACTCATGTAGGCTCAGAAGCCCAACAGTCATATATATTCAAACAACAATGTTGTGTATAAATATAGGAATTTTCCTCATTTGGACTCACTCATCTCATCATATCTCTCTCTCTCTACTGCACATAAAAGAGTCTCTTCTCTACTGCGCAGAAAAGGGTCTCTCTCTCACACATGTGAAGTCGGAAGCTGTTGAAACTGAAGCTGCAACTGCAGATACAAAGTTTGACCAATGTGGACCATCAAACCTCCTCTTTTGATCTATGTTGTAGGTTCATCTGAACCTCCTCTGAAGGCTACAAATTTTGGTGGTGGAATCAAGTCGATTAGATGGATGGTTTGCGAGATATCAACTACCCTAGTTTGAAGGAAGTTGCTGAAACTGAAATTGCAACTGCAGATACAAATTTTGACCAGCATGGACCATCAAACCTCCTATTCTAATCTATGTTGTAGATTCATCTGAACCTCCTCTCAATCGTGCAACTTTTGGTGGTGGAATCAAGTTGATCCGACAGATGGTTTGCGAGATATCGACTACCCTAGTTTGAAGGAAGTTGCTAAAACTGAAGCTGCAACTGCAGATCCAAAGTTTGACTAGCGTGGACCATCAAACCTCCTCTTCTAATCTATGTTGTAGGTTCATCTGAACCTCCTCTGAAGACTGCAACTTTTGCTGGTGGAATCAAGCCAATCCGACGATTAGTTTGTGAGATATCGACTGCCCTAGTTTTGATGATGAAGCCGCTAATGTTGATGCTGCTGATCTAGGGTTTGCTACTGCTGAGAAAATCAGATTTATTGTACTATTTCTCTCTGCTGAATTATTGAATATAAAAGAAGATTTGGTCAAAGGGTTTCCTCACACATTGTGGGGTTTGTCCTTAGCTAGCTACCACAACTTGTGTCTCTTGTCTTGGCTTGTTTTCTGTCGATCGTTTAATGTTCTATCTGCACTTTACTTTATGTACATGTGATTGCTAATCTGTGGAATATAATAAGAAAAATAAGTAAACCGTTATAAGCATAGAACATACCATAACTTAACACACAAGTATATGAAGAAAAACATAATGAATGACACTGGGAAAACTTACAGGAAACACAAACTGTGTAAAACATAATTCAGAATCCTTTGCTTTGTATTAATGATCCTGAAAGATTAATTACATCAAATGTCTAGAAATGCTTCTTCAAGGGTGCAACCCTGAATAACTGGTGAAGAGAGTTGTTTATACAATACTAGGATGAAAAATATCTTGAATTGCTTTTACAAAAATGGATTATTTACACAATCAAAAATAAAATTGTCTAACAATATAGCACTATATTGGTGTTGCACTGTTTGATGACTATTACTGAAAAAGTTGAAAAGTAGTTGAAGTTGGCTAAATATTCCCTCAAAAACTGAATGTTGTTCAATTATCCTCAATCAAGTAAATCTGTTAATTCCTCTCGACGTTTCTTATCTGGGATAGAAATATTTGTTACCCTCCTGTATATTTCATCCATCTCGGTGTACTTAGTAAAAGTGGGTTTTACCAAAAATATATGCTTGATTTCATGCAGGGTGAAGAAAGAATCCTTGAGTGTTTTTACTATGAGAGCTAGTTTTGTTGATCCTTTGATATTGGCTACTGAAGATGCATGGGTGCTCACCTCTGTTAAATTCTTGACATAATCCTCAATTAGCATCAATTTATCATTAATAACCATCATAGAAGGTAAACCTTTGCTGATCAAAGGTTCGATCTTGTTGAAAAATCTCTGAACTATGTTGTTAACATCACTGCACTTCTCTTGTAGCTGAAGGATGAGACTTTTCTTAGTGATAATCTTCTTTGCCTCTAATATTGTTGTAGTTTTGTCACTTATTGTTAACCCCTCAAGCTCATAGTCATCCTTGGAATTCATAAATTTGATTATATCAGAGGCAGTCTCTGGCATATCCTCCAGCTACCTAGTTATGGATTCCACTGCTTCCTAAGCTTTTTCCAAGAGATCTTCCTAATTGAATATTATCTTAATGGAGGGCCAAATATCCTTGATTGCCTCTATGATTTCTTCCTGTTGACATAGATTGTCATTAATGTCAATATGGCAATATTCGAGGAGCCAAGAGGAGCAAACAGAGCCATCAGAGGAGCAAACAGAGCTATTAGAGGAGCTAAGAGGAGCAGACAGAGGCATCAGAGGAGCAAACAAAGCAAAGAGCAGACAGACCCATTGGTGGAAGCAATTAGAGGTATCAGAGCCATCGGAGGAAGCAGGCAGAGCTATCGGAGCAAGAATGCCAAAGAATACTCTATCGAGGTAGAAGACTTGGGTGTATTGCAAATACAGTATTAGAGGAAGAATTTTTAATGTTATCGGGTCTGTAGAACGCATATATCATCACTCCTATGTATTTACTTGTTTATCATCGAATGCCTCTTACACAAAGAAATCACGTTAAACACTTAGCAGATTTGATAAAGCGGACTTGAAATTTTATGCATGGGAATGTTATGTCTTATCAGGTCTGACACATATTATCACATCGCTATAAGTGAGCGGTCTACGTTAAGGTCTAGACCTGAACCTTTGGGATTTGTGATTGTCAACGTATATCGTATCAGCACTTCGAGAGTGGGAGTTATATAAAGTGTTAAGTGGCCCATTGCAATCACCGATAGCGATTAGCAATATCGCATTAAACCTCCGCCAAGGGCAAGCGCTAATTCCGATGAATGTTGCAGATCCGATGCAACATTACACTTGACTTAATGCTATATCACATCCACCATGCTGGAAGTGACCATTGCAAGTTATAAAGGGATGGCGCGATATGCTGCGACTATCGATTACAATTTCATTGCAGACTCGATGTAGGTATAGATGAGGGTGAAATAAATTTGAAGTTCACTCTTTAACGTTTTCGTCGGTTTTTCTCATATTTCCTGTGTATTTGAATATTTTCCTTGCGCAGGGTTTTGAAGGCAAAAATGCATTAAGAAATGCTCCCGATAATTCAGGAGGTTGAACTAAAGCCGATTTCAATTGCGATTGGGACGTGGCATGTCCATTAAACAATACAGTTTCTGTGTATGCCTATTATCATTGAAAAAATGGGGCTTTGTTACAGTTTTTTAACATACAGCAACCGAAAAGCCAGGAAGTCGAATGGAAAGCCAGCGCAAAGGAAACTGAAAAGCCAAATCCATGAAGAAGAGGGAAGCCAAAGGACAAGCCAGCAAAGAGGAAGTTGAAGCGAGCATTAAAGAAGCTGAAGAGTCAGTGGGAAGCCGAAACGAACTGTCAGAGGCATCAGGAATACAAAAATAGGAAAAAACAAGGAAGTGTGTGCAAATAATCAGTGTGAGAGGAAGCCAAATTTCAGGAAGAGGTAGCAGAGGCAGGAGAGGTAGGAGAAGCAGGAGAACATGAGTGAAGTAGAAGCTCAACAGGCTTGGAGTAGAGAACTACAACAAAATAGTTTCTACTAGGTTAGGGTTGGAGCCCACGGGGTTGGAGCCTCAGAACTGAAAGGATTGGAATTCTTGGGAGTTGGTGCTCCTAAGTGCGGAACTATTGCCTTGGCAAAATAGACTTGGTGCTCTGGAGGTTGGAGCTTCACAAAAGTCCAAGTTGGTGCTTGGAAACTGATTGCAACCATTTATATATTGTATTTGTTTCATTGCACTATTTGTGTTAATAAAAACATTTATTCCTGCTATCTATTTCTGTGCTCCATATATATATATATATCTGTTTTGGTGATAAAAGGAACAATTAAAAAGAAATACTGATTCACCCCCCAATATTTCCAACAATTGGTATCAGAGCCGACTTCTTCATATTAGCCTAACAGCTTGAAGAAGGATTCAGCACCATGATGAGAAATCAAGAAGCATCAGGAAGACCTCCTCTATTCGATGGCACTATTTTTGGTTTCTAGAAAAAGAGAATGACCTACTACTTAATGTCCCTTGGACCTGAAGTTTGGCATTCAGTTCTAAATGAGTACCCAATTCCTTCCACTCTTCCAACAGATCCAGATGAGAGGAAAGCCTACATTGCTAATGCAAAAGATTTGAACTCCGTCACTAGTGGAATAACTGATTCCGAGTTTACAAAATTCATGAACTGCAACTTGTTGAAGCCCCGAAAATTGGGTTGACAACAAGGGGGATACCCACCCGGTTCGGACCTAGTTGGCAGCTCCTTATCCGTTTGGTATAGTGGGTCCGGCTGGGGATAATGGGACCAGTTTCCCAATCTAAGGGTGTGTGTGTGTGTGTAGAGTTGGATGATGCATGATCTAAGAGTACTTAAAGCTAATTTAATTCAGATTCTTAAACTAACTCTATGCTATTGTAATCTAATGAGAAACAACACATCTATTCTACGCTAACCCGGGGTGTATTTCTTATATTATGTGATCTAAAGAGATTTCAAACAACAACTGGTAATAAAGATCATTCAGCTATTATAAGAATAGAAATCAATTAAGATAAACCACTTTGCATAAGAAGTTAGGCAAAACAGTTGTGAACAACATATTGCATAATAAGTTATTCATATATCAGACATAAATAATTGGCTCCACCGTACAGAAGTGCCAAATGGTAACTCATACATTCATGCAATAACATATAAACAACTGAAAACTGTATATCACTTTAAGAATATAAGCAGAAACGGCCAAGAGATAAAAGTACCATTTATGACTAATCCTACTCATAAACTTCAAGCAAAAACGATTTATCTCTACTTGTTCTAATATCTACTAAGAGTACAAAAGTTCAACATCAGTAGCAGACATCAAATGCAAACATTAATAAATCTCGATCCATCCATTCATCAAAACCTCCTCTGAGGGTGCAGAAGTGCATGTTCCGAGGACAAGTTCTTGACAAATTTCTGGACCCTTCTCTAAATTCCTGAGAAGGGTTTAAATACTGCTAGCTAATTAACTTAATTACATAAATTTAGGATACGGTTTTAAATGAACGGCCTTCTGATTAAGCAAAACTATTTCTAAAAATTAAATCTAATTTTGAACCATTTCTATATTTGCTCCTTATTGCTGCAAGCATGCAACCTTCGCCTGGGAAGAGTCGGTTGGTCGCCTTCTGCTTTCGTTTGAGCTATGAAAATAGAAATAACAAGCGCTGGCACCACTTTCTGGTAAACTAGAAGATATTTTCGAGAATCTTCCTCTGGCCGGGTATATTCACTGCGTGTATACTTGGTAATAACTCAAATTTCTCTCAAACTGATTCTGCTTTTGCTATTTCGGTTTCCGGCCTTGCGAATGACTGAACAAGTTAGGGACTTTACTCTCTGAACAATTTTCTGCATCGAAAACTGCCTCCGTTCTTTGTTCCAGGATTTTTTGGTGCGTAAGCTTCAGGGTCTTTTGTAAACATGCTGCTTTTGTGCGCTTTTGAATCTGAGCTTTGGATGGCCTATTGACATCAGCATGTGTTGAGTGATACTCTGGAATTTGTGGTCCTGTCGCATGCGGCATCCGTTTCTGAAGGGATCTCTTCTCTGTTCTCCAAGCATTGACACTTTCCCCTTTTCCTTAGATGTTTCCTACACATTGCTTCATGTTATTTCCTGTCTGACAGTTTACGCAAAGGAAAAGAGTAATGATAATAAAAATTGACATGAAAGCTTTAAGCTCTTATGAATCCATAATCATGACACCCATAGCGAATTGACTCTTCGAAAAACACAAAATTGTCCTTCCTGAATACTTTGGCATACAATCATTAATTTCTTTTAAGGTGCGTGCCCAATTTTGGTTTACAGACAGCTTTCCTTGAATACTGCGCCGAGGAAAATTCGCGATGGGTGATTTCTGCGACTCGCATCGCAGCATCGCGGATCGCGTCGTCAAGATGTGTTATCGCAGAAAATCATGATCGCGAATTTTTCGCAAATCGCATTTATCGCAGATCGCGTTTAGTCATTCAATCATTGTGTGATGTTTACACGATGTTGCGATATGTGACATCGCATATCGGCCGTCGGAGATTTCTTAAGTTTTTTCATTTAAGAGTGCTTCATAATGAATGCGATGCGATGAATTTTGCGTCGCTTCTTCGTAGTTTATTATGCTCATAAGAAAACGTTTCATTCTCTTCTCGCGATGCAATAAAGTTTTAAGGAGTTGAATACAAAAATTTTCAAAAAATATTTGTTTGGATTTTTTATTAAGGGTCCCCATTTGCTTGGTGTTATTGCTAATATCAAACAAAGAGGGGGGTTGTTGGTGGCCACAACAGGACTATCAAGGTAGTCGAAAACCTGTAGATCAGAGATATTATCCAAAAATAAAGGGCTTATAGCATACCAGAAACATGTAAAACTTTATATGCCAGGCATAGAGAAGGGTTGTATATCATATGAACAGGAATCCATAGAGATGCTCAGATGCCATATACCGATTGGAGCATGCATTCCTTTCTTTGATAACACATCTGCTTGAACATTTTGATTGCGCTTTATATGTGTAATAGGGAAAGTAGCAGACTTCCATATAGATGCAATCTTGTCCAACCATCCTATAAGGCCATCATTTGTTATTTTCTGCTTGCCTTTCACATGTTCTTTGATAATTTTTGAGTCCCCATATACATTTATAGGTCCAATATCCATGAAAGTATAGAAATAGAGAAGACCGTGCAGGGCCATGGCCTCTGCCTTGTTATTTGTCCCTTTGCCACCATTCCAGAATATGGAGAATTGGAGATCATTTGAAATACCTATGTAAACGCCACAAGCACAAATGTCGTCCTTTGCCGCACCATCGAAGTGTGCTTTTGGGAAGTAGAGTTGCTGTTGGACAGAGGAAGCCATCTGTTGTTTTTCTTTACTTGGCCAAGGACTATAACATTCTCTTTGCGGTCAAAATGTATTGACTCTGCATTATTTTGCTGTGTTTTTACAAATTTAACTAAAATTTCGAAAAATGCTAAATATTTTTATTTTCTTATAAATTCAAAATTAATTTTCTAATTCTCTAATTAAAAAATAAATAAAATTATAAACAACAATTTCATCCATGAAAGTCCTCACACTCACGCTACTACCGCTACGCCAATGATACCAGAAATCAGATCCCGCGACGGTGAATCACAATGTATTAAATTATTATTTTTCAATTCATCGTTCTTTACTCCAATTATGCGGAATTAAGGAATGAGAAATACGTTGATATATATAATTTTAATTTCTCTAAGACTAATTTTGGGAATTATTTGAGTAACTCCATATACACTTATGTGGTTCTAATGGTGTGTTTTGAAGGTCGTTGTGAGAGTAAAAAAAAATTGTTGTTTGTTGTATTTTTATGTTTTTTATATTTTTTATAATTTTTTTTGAAATAAAATTTTAAGAAGATGTTAAAAATATTTCAAGTCGGAGATAAAGATCGAAGAAATCATTTTAAATAATACAAATCAAGATTTTACTTCAAAATTTTCAGCCATCTGAAAGTCTAAAAAGTCGCATTAAAGACAATTCCGTTTACAATATGTATAAATATGTATTTGTTGAGAGTTCATGAAAGGCAATCATATGGGACAAGTCTACCGAAGTGGAGGAATTGCCCGGACGAGCACTTTTGGCTGGAATCCAAAGTAAAAACTTTCAACAAATCTGGCAGAAGCAGTGTTTAAATCATGTTTTCGAAGGTGACAATGGATTCAACACCATAAAAACTTTGAGGCACCCAAAATCTTGAAGTTTAACAACTTCAACCTGGATTTACAAAAATCCGGGTTGGAATTTATCAAAATATTGCTTGAATTTTCTTGAATTTTCAGGGCAAAAAAGCAGTGTGGTTAGACGGCCACTTTTGGTCAGAATCTGGACAAAAAAATTTAAACAAACCTTGCAAAAGTATTGTTTAAATCATATTTTTGAAAATAACAACAAATTCCAAGTGTGAGATTAGAATACGAAGTAAGTTCGAAATGCAAAGTGTGGAATAAGTTAATAGTGCAGAGATCCTCTGCACTGCATTCCGGTCTTGCTGCGGGAAAGACCCAATCAATGACGACTTTAAGTGGAATCAAATGGAAATTGGAAACTTTTGATAAGCAAGTAAATACAAAACTTGGTGAATTGCTTTAAATGTGTGTTAACTATTCAATTGCGAAATCACAACAAGAACGGTTGGCTCAGAACAATTTGAAGACTGAACAACAATTTTTTGCCGACAACTCAAAATTTTAGTACAAGCTAGCCAAACTAGACATTGGACCTACGTACTCCCACTATCCACAAACCGAGGGGTTCTACCTCTCCCCACATCAGCCCTACCTCGACGGGAAACATTATCGTCCAATGGAAACAAAACCGAGGTAGCCGACATTTTCGGGGACGTCCCAAGACAAACCCATTAACCTCCCCCATGGATCGTTTTTTGGTTGATGTCCTTATTGCTGACATCCCTTCCTCACGGGCCCTTAGAGCATGGTTGCCTGACAGTGATCTCTCATGACTTACATTATCTCACTTAATATCCATGGTCTAGGGGCTGCCCCGAAATACTTGGCTCTCAAACATCTTTTATCCTCTCTGCATCCTTACATCATTCTCATTCAAGAATCCATGCATAGTGTTCCACAAGCTGTTCTATATTTTTTGGAAAGTGTTTCCGAATTGGTACATATATGCTACCGCTGTTGCGGTTCTCTTTGGAGGTTTGGTGGCCTTATGGGACCCTAGTTGGATCAAAATAAAGGCCTACAAGTGTTTTGCGAGTATCTTGCTGGAAGGCAGCATGCGCGGCCTGCTTGGCCGTGTACACATCCTCAACATATATATACCATATAGAGATAGATACATCTTCTGGGACGGGTTTATTTCTTCTGGAATGATGGAACTGGATTCACTCATCATCGCTGGGGACCTAAATTGTACTATCAATCTGGATGAAGTTTAGGGTTGCTGCAGGAAAATCGACCCCCTCACTCGAATGATACAAGATGCTATTCTTATGCATAACTTTGTGGACATTTGCCCTACAAATATTGCCCCCACATGGGACAATGGTCGTGCTGGATCGTTTTCTGATCCACGAACCGCTGTTGGGTCGTCTTGGTGGTGTTCGTGCTGACATCATCAACAATTTTATATATGATAACAAGCCTATCACACTGCAATGGAGGAAAATGGACATTCGCACGGGCATCCCCTTCAAATTCAACAGGTCCTAGTTGGAGGATCCTGATTTTAACAAACTAGTGTTGGAGACTTGGGGTCGTAATTGTGTTCCCGACCCTTCCCCCATGGTTAACATTCTTGATAAACTTGACTCCCTCCACGGGAATGTCAAATATTGGCAGAAGCAGAAGCACGGGGACCTTAGAAGTGAACTCATTGACATTCAACGTGAACTGGACTCGATTTGGCCCATTATGTCCTCCCACTATCTTTCTACTACTATTCGGTCTCGTATTCATATCCTTGAACTTAGGAAGAAGAATCTCCTTTTTATTGAGGAATCCACATGGGGATTGAAAAGCAGGGCGCTATGGATTAAGGAAGGTGATCACAACACCAGATTCTTCCACCGTTATGCAAATCATTGTCGCAATATCAACACCATATGGGAGATTAATGATGCTAACAGAGATATTCTCCGGTCACAAGAAGGGATTAGTAATGTTGTTGTACAATATTTTCAAAAGGCATATGGCCATAATGAAAATATTATTGCTAAGGACCTAATTTTGGGGATTGGTCCTTATTCGATTATGTTTAATGCAGAGAAAAATGATGAATTTTATAAGGAAGTCACAGATGATGAATTACTCGGTGTCCTTAAATCATTTAAGGGAGACAAAAGTCTGGGTCCTGATGGATAGATGGTTGAACTTTTCACCCACTTTTTTGAACTCTTCAAAGGAGATTTATTGGGCATGGTGGAGGAGTTGAGGACCATGGGCTTTATACATCATCATATCACCTCCACATATATCGCTCTCATTCCCAAACACAACCCTTCAAAGTGCTTCTCTAACTACAGGCCCATATCACTTTGCAATCTCATATACAAAATCATATCAAAGACCATTGCCAGTCGCATGCGCAATACTCTTTCTCGCTATATCACTCATGAACAACATGGTTTTCTCCAGGACAGGCTTATTCACGACGTTGTTGCAAATGCACAAGAGGGCATGCACACGATCCACACCAAGCATTTAAACGATGCTATCTTACAAATTGACCTTCAAAAGGCATATGACTGCCTGGATTGGGGCTTCCTCTAATTTGTCCTCATCAAAATTGAATTACGAGCCAAATGTGTTGACTAGATTATGGCTTGTGTTGACAATGTCAACTATGCTATTACCATTAATGGATATCCAACAAAAATTTTCCATGTTGGTCAGGGTCTTCAGCAGGGATGCTCCCTCTCCCCACTACTCTTCATCTCGACGATGGATGGTTTAAGCTTGCACATAAAAAAGCGGTTCTGGAGGATCAATTCTAGCCACTGAAGATGGGAAACAACATCAACATTTCACATAATATCTTTGTCGATGATATTCTCATCATGGGTATGCTATGTCGATTTTCTTGGTTATGTCTCTTTCACATTTTCAGTAGATTTGCAAATGCTACTGGCTTGCATATGAATGTTAATAAATCTGTTTTATATCATGGACAATGTGACATGGAGTCTATTACATATATCAAAGGTATATTTGGCATTGAGGCAATGCCAATACAAAATGGTATAAAATACCTTGGATACCGTATCAAACCCTCTAGCTACAGAATTGTTGATTTGCAATGGCTTGCTAATTGTTTCTACAAAAAGATATCTGGGTGGGAGTTTAGGTGCATGTCACTGGGGGGTCGGGTTATATTCACCCAAGCGGTCCTGTCTCAAATGGGGATTTATTGGGCACACCTATTTTACATCCCTGCCTCTATTATAAACTGTCTAACCCGCTTAATGGCTAATTTCATCTGGGGGGAGCCACGGAAGGAAAAAAATATCACTTGGCCAAGTTATCCAACATCACTTTCCCTAAGGGTATGGGGGGATGGTGAATCATGGACCTCCATCAGATTAGAGGGTCACTGCTAATTAAATCCCTTTGGAGGGGTTTATTTGATCTGGCACATGGAGTAAGATCATACAACAAAAATATCTTAAGGATAAAGACTTCATATTTTGGTACAGGAAAGGCACCATCAACATCAAACAGGGATCGACTATCTGGCTTATTTTTCTGAAAAAATTGAAAAAATATTTGTTCATCATCTTGCATGGAAGTTTCAATCAGGCAACCACATTCTTATTGGTATAGACCCAATCCTGGGTGCTTGAATTGAATGTTTTCTCTCTGAGAGGCTTATTCATCTCCTTAATGGAGGTGGCATATATTTCTGGTGCCAAGTCATTAATGGTTGGCAAGGACTGGTCCCCATATGGAAAAATGCTTAGGAGATTGGGTTTTATGGACTAATGGAATTGGAGTGGAATCAGAGAATTTCTGCTATGAAACACCTCGGCATCTGCGATTTAGAAACACAAGATAAAGTCATATGGTCGGGGAAGATGGCCTCATATAATATCATTGTGGTTGACACATATTCAACCCTTTGCAAATTGGACGCTAGACAGGAGGAGCACCAAGTTTTATATGCATTCTGGAAAACAAAAATTCCATTTAAAATTATCATCTTCAAATGGTTGGTCTACCACAATAGAAATCTTATCTGGGAGAATCTGCAAAAAAGGCAATGGCATGGTCCTGGAATGTACTCTATTTGCAAAAGAGATGCCGAAAATAACAATCATATTTTTCTTCATTGTCTGCATACTGTACAGGTATGGAAAAAGTTATCATCTCTCATTGATTTCCCGTATATACATCATAATTGCATTGTGGACTCTCTAAAATGGTGGAGTACTCAGAAATCTTCTTGGAGACCCATTCCACTTTTTCTTTTCTGGGCAATCTGGAATTGGAGAAATAGGTATATTTTCCAGAACTCTCTAGAAGATTTCCATATGGTTGTTGATAGAATCATCACAAATCTCTCTATATATTCTACTCAATCCTCATGCACTAATAACACACTACAGAAGCAAATCAATATACAGTTCTTATATCCGATGGGGTTTTTCGATGGAGCAACACAAAGGAATTCCTGTGCATGTGGTTTTTGGATTGCTATGTCTGTTGCTTTGTCTTGCAGGGTCTATTGGAATGAAGATTGCGGCACCAACACTAGGGCGGAAGCATTAGCCCTATGGTGACTCTTATGGTTCAACAATTTCCTTGATAACCCCCACTTACATATATATGGAGATTCAAAGATCATCATTGATCAGGGCTCGGGGAAAGCCTCCATAAACAATCCCATGTTACAACGCTTGCTGGAGTGGATTGATCTTCTTTGGCAACTCCTCGGAGGTTCCACAATCCAGCATATTGGCAGGAACCAAAACAAGGAAGCAGATAGACTATCCAAAAAGGGATTACAAGGGTTGATCGACAAATGGTTCTTGGAGATTACATGGGAACATAATATTTTTGATATGGGGGACTTCCCATTTCTTGGATAATTCTCTCTGTGCTCTCCTCTCTTTTTTGTAAATTTTTTTGTATATGTCTTTTTGTCTAGATATACAGATGTCGAGAGCCATGGGACGAAACTGCCAAGATTGCATAATATGACAGTATGTTTTTCATGTGGTTCCAAGGTTCTGAATATATCATTGCATCTCAGAGGCTTTGATCATCACTTCTGAGCATATGACCTGTGAACTTATATAGCATTACATGTCCTTTTTATTGGGACTAGATAGCACTATACTCTCATATATTCCACGAATGTCGATATGATGTGAACTATAATGTATATTTTAATATCCTACTTTTTTCTTCCGAGAAAGAACAGATTTGAGCAAAATCGAACAATGGACGCATAGCAAGGCAGAAGCTTTTGATAATGTAAGGGTTGTCCAAGTTCTATAAATATATATAATTATTCAATTCTGAAATCACAACAAGAACCGTGGCCCCAAAATACTCTGAAGGCAGAACTGCAGAACTGCAAAGTTTTGCCAGAGCAACTCATTTTAGCACGAGCTAGTCAAATTCATGGCAAATTTGAGTGGAATTGAACCACCAATGGAAGCCATAAGCCTTTGATACAAAAGTCGCTCAATCACTATAAACAGATTTAGTTTCAATATCACAACAAGAACCATTACTCTGAATAACCTGAAGACAGAATTGCAATCTTTCGCCGGAGACTCTCAATTGAGTTCGTGCTTGCCAAATTCATGGCGGATTTGACTGGAATCGGACCATAAATGGAAATCAAAGAAGAAGCTTTTTATAAGGCACACAAAAGTCATTCAAATGTTACAAGTGTGTGTGTTAATATTCAAACCCTGAGTCACAACAAGAACCGTCAGCAATTTGAGGGCATAATTGCAATTTTTTACCGAAGACTTGGATTTTAGCACAAGGGAGCCAAATTCATGGCAAATTTAAGTGGAATTGAAGCACAGTGGGAAACTAATAGAAGTTTTTGATATTACAAAAGTTGTTCCCGTGAAGGTAAGGGCTAATTATTCAATTCCAACTCGATTTAAAGTAGGTCTTCATGCAATTAAATGAATTTAGGCACAAATAGTCATAGTTTCCATAGAAGAAGCCGCGAATCCGTTATTCGAAAGGTTATGCATCGCATCCATCATAAGTTCTGAATCCACCGGGCAATAGAAGCTCTGGACTAAACTGAACACAATTTCTCAATTTTCAATACAATCATGGTGGTGAGAAATAACGAGTTATGTACTGTAGCTATCCGAAAACAATACTAATGGTAGAGAGTCAAATCTTGCAGTGCTCTGCAACTACTCGAATTTCAGAAAGCAAGACGAGCTACTAGGTATGAATCCATACCAGTGAGGTGATAATTCTAAAAAAATAACAAGTTTTCTTGGGGAAAAAAGGCGTCCATCTTCAGCTTTTCCATCCAACGCGGAATTTCTTCTCCGCACATCCACTGTACATGCAACGCTACTGCCATTAGCTATTATGTAAACATGATATCGTTGTAAACATTATGCAGGAGCTCTATGTGGAGTGTGGAGCTCTGTATAGTGGAAACCACTTTTGTGCAGAGTGCGGAGCTCAGCATGATGGAAACCACTTTTGTGTAGTTCGGAGCTGCCCACATTGGAAACCATTTCTGTGCGAGTGTAGCGCTAGCATAATGGGACTGCTATCTGTACGCTGTGTCACATTGTATCTTATCGTTTTCTATGTTTATCCCATGAGCTGTGATTATACTAGCAATTCTCCCAAAAGGTGTAAGGAGAAATCAACGAAAAATGGTATGAAAAAAATATTTGTAAATATACATGTATTGACATATTTTAATTTAATATACCAATATATTTTTAATTTATATAAAAAAGTAGTTTTAATTTATATAAAAAAGTAGTGTTGTTGAATATTGTTATTATGTTGTGAGGGATTAGTATCAGAAGGAAGGACCTAGCGTTTCTTCATCTCCTCCTTCCTACATTATTACTATATATATAACTAAAAACACTAATTTGATATGTTTTTAGTAACGAGTGTTGGAAATCACTATTTAAATTCAATTAAAATGATTGCATTATAAAATTTACGGTCTAAATTGTATAATT